>VZRW01007026.1:266697-316864 GCA_013398125.1 Aegotheles bennettii | reverse complement strand
GGGGACCCAGAACGCCCGCCCAGGAGCCCTGGCGGCAGCGAGGGCCCGCTGGGAAGGACGGGACCGAGCCCCGGCCCGGCTGCCCGGCCCTCGGGGGGGCGGCCCCGAGAAGCGGCCCCGCCGTGAGAGAGCACCTGGAGCACAGCGACCGCCTCCGCCTTCAACCCGGGCTGCTTGCCCCCCCCCAAAAAAAGGGGAAAAAAGGTTCCGTTAAGGGCTGCCGCCTGGCAGAGAAGCCGAGGCGAGGGCGGTTTCCAAGAGGAGGGCGGGGAGCGCCGCTGGCGCCACTGCTCCTCGCCCTCCGGTCCCGGCCTGCCCCGCCTGCCGGCCCAGCCTCACCTCCGCGGGCACCCGCACCCGAGCCTCCGAGAGTGTGGCGGCTGGCAGCGCCCGAAGCCTCACTGCAGCCCAGGCAGGCGGTACCCGCTGCCCGCCCCTCCGCCGAGTCCTCCCAGCACAGAAGTTTAAGAAGTTGGTCAAGCACGACAGCCCCTGGGGGAATCCATCCTCTCCCCAGTCACCTTCCTGACCTTCGAGTACCTGGAAACTCTTTCCAGGATGAGTTGATATCAAACAGTCCAAAATCACGGATAAAATATAGAAAGACTCGCCAAGAAACAAACAAAAAAACACCCCCAAAACCCAAAAAACATTTCCATTTTCAAGTAATTCTTAAACTTTTTATTTAGTCTCCCTCATAATAATGTACGATTTTTAATCTTTTAATATTTAAACAACTGAAAAGTTTAACTGTCACAATAACCAAGCTTGTTTTGGGCACAAAATTGCCCCACTATTTCAGATTTCAGCATCTACTCAATACAAATGAAAAATTATTGCTGTGCTTTAATTATAAATAAGCTTATTATTCTAATTACTCTAATGCTTAAAACTGCTTTCTTTCCTTCCTCCAATCTCCTCAACTTGAATAAATCAAAATCATGACCACGTAGCATGGGTATTTTTGCCCTCTGACAAAAGGGAATAATAAGGGAAGCGGCTGTTGTGGGGCAGAGTGCACGGGCAGCCGTGTTACTCATTGTGTAACAGCCCAAATGTAGGCAATGGAGGCTGAACCAGGAGGATGTGACACAAAGACCATCACGTTTCAAACAAAAGGAAAGCTGGCATGGAATTCCCCCCCATGAAATAAGTTAATAATTATCAATCAAGTAATTTAGGTATCCCATCAGGAAATCACTGGGAAAACATGTTACACATTTAAATGTTTTTCTTATGACAGCAGAATAACTGGAAAAAAAAAAGTGTGGAGAGTCCTTTTACTGTTTATTTAGTTTGAAAGGAACCAACTCTTGCTACTATAGATGACCATCCTAGGTGACCTGCAAGATGTACCGGCAAACCTTGCTGAAGGCACAGGTCTCCAACTCTGCTGAAGACATCTTCCCCTAGAACTACTTCTGTATTCTGTACCGAAACATCCTGCATGTGATCAGGAAGCATGTTAATTATAGGCACAGGAAAATATCTGCTGGCTCCAGGATATTCTTAATCAGGACTCTTTCTGTTTAGTACCTTAAAAGAGCAGAGTTAAAGATTTCCATCATAAGAATAATCACACTCGCCAACAAGCTTTAGCACCCTGAAGTAGCAGCAGAAAGCTGGCGTATCTTAATACGTCCACAGGAGTTTTTCCACTAAATGCATAACACGTTTAGCTCAGGAAGATGCTTTTCATACACCTGACTGACTCCATTGTGAATGCATATTTGAAAAGGCAATTGCAGTCTCTAATTTCTGGTTGAAATGACAAAAATATCCAGAGCTTCTAAAATTGCATCTGTAGTCCTTTGTGTTGAAATAGCAAGTATTTTTATCTCCCACTATACATCTTGCTAAAAGAGAATTCTAAACATACAAGGCTTAAAAATATCATTACTACAGCAGGGCCTTTCAAGAGACCAACACACACATTCCAGTATTCCTCTAGGGTGGCATCACTTGCAGAAACATTAAAGATGGACAGACACAAAAGAATTTAGAAAAACAAGTTCACTTTTTTGAAACTACAGTTTAATCAGATTTAAAGACACAAATTAGAAAAAAACATTTATAGGCAAGTTAAAAACACCTTTAAAACATAACAGCATGCTGCTTCTGCAGCACTGCCGAGACAAATTAGAAATAAGTAATTATTAAAATATCACAATCACAGTGTAACTAACAGTGGTATTTTAATTTTACCATACACCAACACTTAGTTTATGGATCTGTTGAAAAATAACACTTTTTAAAAAATATATATTTTGGAATAATAAAAATGAAATTAACCAACAATGCATTGTAATCTGAACCAGGAAAGGCAAATTTAGGAATACTGTAGCTATCCACTTTAGGGGCGTTTTCTCACCTTAACATATGGGTAGTTGGAGGCATAACTACTTCTGCATTGAGGTAAAACTATTCCCTTGAATGTGTAACCAAGGCAGGAAAGAATAAAGTTCCATATTTTAAATTCTTAAATTGAATAACTTATTACAACATCTTTGAGTAACGCTATATTTACCCATCTTACACTACTTTTCATTCAATACATTTTGAATGTTCTCTTCTAACTGATCTAGAACACATCTGAGGTCTAGGATTTATGAACTACCTAATTACTATTGTATCATTTTGACACCTTTGTCACAGTAAGACACATCAGAAGATTCTTCATAGAAATAGTCAACACCACTGGACAAAAGAAGGTACAAAGAAAAGATGTAAAGAGAACTGATAAACACATAGAAGGCAAAATATGCATATGCAAATACTCTTTAATTTATTGTGACAAAAGAGTGTTGCACCTTCAATATGCAGTGTTGCACTATTCTGCTTACCAGTCTCCAGGCACCCTGTTTCTCCTTTTTTTGTTTCAGATTACATTGTCACAGTTTGGAAGCCTAATCCGACCACAGCAGGGACCACAGCTACCTGCTCATATGCTATATCATAGCGAAACCTAAATGAAAATCCAGTTCAGGGTATTTCTCCTTCATTGAACAAAAGGAAGGGGAAAGATTGTGCAGAGGTCTCTTATGCCAAGAGGCTCGTTTGGAATAAGGTGCTGGACTGACTCACTTTCATACAGAAAGTTTCCTCTGAAAGCGGCCCTAACTCAGATTTCAGCCATGTATCTGCAGGCAAATTTTGTATTTACAGCCTGCAGCAGAATATCCTGTAAGAGCTGATTTTGCAACAAAGTGAAAGAAGCCCTTTACTTTCCACTTAGAGTGTAACCAACAGATCTATTTCCACTTCAGGAAGCAGAAAGCTTCGTAACTCTGAGAACTGAGCCCTACAGCCCCCATCAGATGTAGTGTGCAACTGGAGGGCTCAGCACTCATCTCGTGTAAATATTGATATGGCCTATTTAATTAGTATTTATGCACACCACATGTAACTCAGTCTGTCAATTCAAAAAGTTTACACAATGTTTATATGGATATGCAAATGGATTTAGAAAACCTAAAAATGTCTAAAACTAAAACCAGCCCCAAGTCACTGGACACACAGCTAATGCACAGAAGTGGCAAAATTTGCTTTTGCACATTTGTATACCTAAAGCGAGCATAGTTATGTTTTAAATATTTAATGGGATGAAAATTGACACAGTTGGTGGTTAGGTTTTGTAAAAAAAATAAAAAGCCCATCTCAAAACAAGTTTCTAAGACATTGTTTTTTTTCAATTTAGTTTCGACCATAATAAGCAACTGTTGTGATATCTGCAGTTGTAACCTTGCAGGGTGACATTGTGATGCCTGGATTTCATGGTGTTTGCAAAATGTCTAGGTTAAGAAAGCAGACACAAAAAATCCAGGTAGATCTAGCATAGAGCAGCTACAACCTGAGTCACAAGCAAGTAGACCCTTTGTCAAGCTCTGCATGTAGGGCTATAGCTCCCCCAGGAATTCTGTGGCAAACCCTCCTGGCCACTGATGGGACATGTTCCTAACAGAGACTTCTTCACATCCAGCTTTTCCACCATGGCTGTGAAGAGGATCAAGGCTCACAGTGCCAGCTATCTTAGATCCAGACAAAGCAGGTAGTCCAATGAGAGAAGGCTCAATTCACTGGAGTATCTGCTTAGATACTTATTCAACACAGCATTTAAATACTTGTTTAAGTACTTACAGCCAATTGATTTTTTTAACAGGAAATATAAAAATACTCCCAAGTGCTCTTCTGAGCATACTAGACCTAAATCAATACATAAAGGCTAATCATGTAATGAAATGCTGCGATGAATCAGCACAGAACCAATGTATATTTTTTATACATAGAGTCTGCATCATATTAAAATCTTTACATTTATTTCCATCTGTTTTTCTAACACTGATCACTTTTCAACATAAGTGGCAGTATTTTCAAATTTTCATTGAAAACAAAAAAATTCTCAAACCTGATTTCAGAATTCAATGCAAATTACAAAGTGAAAGACTTAAGGATGAAGGAAATGAAAGCCTAAATTATTGTAACTTGTGCTTTTAAATTTATCGTTCAAGGCCAACTTATAAAGTTGAGCATGTGAAAGTTTACATGTAAGCAACAGTGACACATTTGCAGGCAAACGTGAGGACACATTTGACCATGTATTTAAACAAATTGTCAACAATTTGTTTGCAAAGCTTCCGAGAGAAAAATCCAGACTCTCTTAAAATTATTTTTTATATGAATTGGACAGGAGGTGAGGATCTCAAAGGTCTCCTCTGCATAAGAGGACATTTTACCACTAACCAAATCAATGCCATCAAAAGAGGCACAATTACCTAGTGTGCATCATGTCATACAAGCATAGCATTTATATTCATACTACTTATTCCCACAGTGGAAACAGAACAAGTTATTTAAGTGTAGAATTCTTCTAATAAATAATATACTATCCTGGTAAAACTCACACCACAAGTCAGTGTAGAGCAGGGAATATACAACGATCTCTTTATAAGGTCTCCTCACTGAAGTATGCTTTGTTACCAAGAGCATATTGAAATGCATACCAATATTTTTACATGGTAATATATTTTAAAATGTCACCTATTAATGAAATCTTGTCTACATGTCAACTTAAGGAGTGGCCATGGAAGAATAAGTTTCCTGAATAAGAAGGGCCTATCTGTAATTGTAAAGCTAACAGCCTTCGCGAATACAACAGTAGTAGGCACCCCTGAAAGTATTATTTAAATATATAATATATAACTCTTTCATTAATACAGAATCATAAAGGTTAAAAAAGGTTAAGCAAGCAAATAGTTACTATCAGGGTGACTACATTTACTAATTAACATTAACTCATTAAGTGCCTGAATGAATTGATTACAATAGGCAAACATCTGCAAAGCACCATAAAATTATGAATGATATGTTGTATTTACTTCTCTTAGTGTGCTGATTTACAATACAGAAAACACTTTTACCTTTTGGCTATACATTAGTTAATAAGTGACAGAATACTTAAAACCACGTTTCCTTCATGCCCAAAACAGTTCTAGGAAATTTACTTTCTACTATTTTTCTCAGTAAGAGCAACAGTAAATCACTGCCATCCTTTCTAATTCAGTATTATCAAATGATGTGTGTAAAACCTAAAAATTTTCTAAAGTGGGGCTGGCTGCTCTTGGCTTTCTGACTGAATGGATAAAAAGGATCTGAGATAGCAAAGCAGAAGACTAGTAAAGCAGAGAGAAAGCAACAACAAAACCGCAGTTTGACTAAAATCAGTGCTGCCATTAAACCAAAAAACCTCTTTCCGTAGTCCCCAAGATAATTCATTTGAATGAAAAGCAGATTTTGGTTCAAAGTGCTTTTATATTCAGCAATGACATTTAAAGGGCAAATTCTAGGACACTACAGTTAAAAATAAATTATGTGTAGAACTGTCATAATTTTCTTGTGTTGCAATTATTTAAGAGATTCAGATCGTGAAGAAAGAAGTAATTGTATTGCATGCAGACACCAGTCACATCCAATTTTGAAACCCATATCTTGCCACTTGTGCCTGACTAACACATGTACATATTTTCTTAGCTGTTCTAACTTCCCCATATACAAAAGTTCTGAACAAAACTATACCTGTGAATTCTCTCACACTGAGGTACCAGCCTTTGCTATCCTAAACCTGCTTATTTTCTGGGAGTGCTTAGAACTGTTTTTGTATTTCTTAATGAAGAATTAGTAAGCCTCCATCGCACACATGCCAAAACAGGAACACAAGAGTATCAAAATATTAATGGGAAAAAAATGGCACATCAAATTTTGTACTGGCATCCAAAAGTGCTTGTTTGGGTAGATAAATAAATTGCACCAACAAGATGAAGTTCAGCAGTAACAAATGCTGAAAGAATCAACCCTTACTCTACTCACCCATCCAGAAATGTGCAATTCCATTTGTTATTTTATGTAAATGTCCCTTCAAGAACAGAAAGTTTTGTATCTAATAAGGATAATCAAACACTAATAAGGATAGTCAAACATAGGGAAACTAGTGTTCCCTTACTTATAAACAACAGAAAAAAACCCCAATGCCATTTAGAAGAGGCATATGACAGCCACAATGCCATATAAAGGGAGGTCGACTTGGGTAATCAAAGTAGGGATTTGGAAGTCAGATTGTTTTATTTTAAAGATAACACAGCTGTCACTGAAGCAGCAAACATCTCTGCTCATCTGAACAGACTCAACCACTCTCATTTGATATTTAGTTGCCCCTTTCTGACTGTGTAGGTTAATTAGTGCTAACCTACATATATAGAAAAGGTATGTTATCCTATGGGAGTTTTAGGCAAGGAGCCAAAAGCCAGACACAGAACTACCACAGCAAGGAAACGACTCTGACCTGACTTAGGATCTGGTTCTGTAGAGAGTAAGCCTGATGTATGGTGACTATTTTTGCATGGTAGTATCCCCCCAAAACTGAGAACTATCATTGCACTTCTGGTACTAAGAATATTCACTCCACTAGTGTCAGACATTTGATCAAAAATGTAAGGTTCAAAATACTATGATAAAATTTTTCTCATTCATTTGTAGGTTATTAATCATCAAGCTGTATTATTTTTCTCCAGTAGTATTTTGTGTCAGTTTTAAAGCTAAAAAAACCACCATGTGGATAAACGATTTGTGTTTACTTAAAAAAATTATAAGAAAATACAGAATATAAGTAATTAAAATGTAGCCCTTTAATGGTAGTACTCTAGAGGGGACCATCATCACTATAAATGGTCTGGAATAGATATAATCACTGCACTATTCCCTCAACACACTTCCATAATTCAGTCAGTCAGAAGGACTTCTTTCTTTCATTACATTACCCACAATGAATTTTGCGTCTAAAATTCTAATTTAAAGAAAAAGCTTTTCCTCAAATTCATATACTTCTTTGGATAAACGGCCATCAATTATGAAGCATAAAGAAAATGGTTATGATAGTACTTTCATGTTCAACTACCTGTGCACTAAAGCTCAAGGTAATTTTGCTGTTTTACACTGAAAGCATCATCAACTAACCACTGTATGCCTGAAAATTCAAAACAGCTTTAAGTATTACAAATAATTTTTGTAAAACAGTTCTATTCAAGAACAAGTATTTCTGGTGTTTAAGGGTAAAAACACACTTTCATTGAAATCCTAATGCTTGCACATTGTCTTATGTGTCCTATAGCTGCCTTTCCTTGTCTAGCTGCAAAACCCACTTGGCAGTGGGTTTTTTTAATTGTTTTTAGGTGCTTTAAAGTAAAAGAAACCTAGATTAGAGCTATCAAGCTCTGGAAAAGGTGAACTTTTCGGTGCTCTTTTTCTTTTTTTTTTATATATTCAGAAGGGCTATGTGTATTTATACCCTTTACCGAAGAAACCTAACTATAATTTGGCATCAGTAATGTCTACAGTTCTATAATATACTGTAATAGTTTAAGATACTTTAAGAAAACCCTCCAAATACTGAGATGCTTATTGCAATGCCCTTTTTAAGATTCAAAAGCCTTTTAATGACTTTGCATTTCCTATTTTCGTAGCATGTGGTATTATATATTTGAAATATGCTTTCCACATAAAATCAAACTTGAAAATACCCACTTAGAAATAATATTTCAGTAAATAGAGGGTTTAAGGCAAGTCATTCATTTGGAAAAATTAATTTCCATTTCTTAATCTTAGATTGACACAATTTTATTCCACCCCATCAGTGCCTTGGGATACACAACGTACATTCAGCAAAGGGCACACATATGACCCTATGGACATACGTTGCAGGTCCTGAGTGCCCATTGAAATAATGGTAATTTCTTCATATAAGGCGTGACCCACAGGGACATGGCATGGGAGGGGTTAATTTGTTTTGTTTCCAGTCTTGCTATTGTATGTGATTTTCCTAGGTAATGCATTCTTTTCTTACTAAACATCTTTGCAAACAAATACAAACCCCTTTAAAAGGTGCTAAAAATGGGTTTCTGAAAACATACAAAATATATTCATCATCTTATTTCCTCAATCACTGTTTTAATGCTTGGTATCTGCAGGTTATTTCTTGTTTCTGATTGAAACTATTATTTGTTGTGGAATAATTGTTCTTTTGCAAAAGATTTTCTTCTTCTAGTTTTTTGGACCACACAGGCTGGATGCTTTCATGCTTTTTACTTCCTTTTTGAGTTCTTTTCAATGGAAATACCAACAACACCAGGATGCTGGCAATATGAAGACAGAAATAGCAGGAGCTAAAAGAACAAACAAAAATAATAATTAAATAAAACTCTGACCACTCTTTACAGGATGCTCAAGAAATAAACTGTCAAAACCAACTTGCATACAGTACTTTGCACATAAGACACTTAAATCACAAAGACATTACTACTTCCCTTTTAACAAAATAATAAGGGGTTGTTCAGCCTGGAGAAGAGAAGACTCCAGAGACACCTCATAACAGCCTTCCAGTACCTGAAGGGACTACAGGATAGCTGGAGAGGGACTTTTTTATGAGGGTGTGTGGTGATAGGACAAGGGGAAACTGGTTCAAACTCAAAGAGAGTAGATTTAGATTGGATATTAGGAAGAAATTCTTTACTGTGCGGCTGGTGAAGCACTGGCACAGGTTGCCCAGAGGAGCTGTGGCTGTCCCCTCCCTAACAGTGTTCAAAGCCAGGCTGGATGGTGCTTTGAGCAACCTGGTCTAGTGGGAGGTGTCCCTGTCCATGGCAGGGGGGTGAAACTCGATGATCTTTAAGGTCCCTGCCAACCCAAGCCATTCTGTGATTCTATGAAATCCAAAATGCAGTCTTCTCCCACAGTACTTAGTGCTGTAACAGAGATGTAAAGTGAAGAGAAATCTGCTTTCAACTATTTTGCACAAAAGTTACTTTTGGAAAGTCATTATTTAGTCTTGCTATAAAAATAGTTCAAGTGGATTTAGTAATCTTTAAGGTACCCTCTGGTTTTGTTTTTGTGTTTTGTTTTTTTCTTCCCCTGCCCCAGGAAAAATAAATCTATTACAATATGGAAATGAGATCACTTCATGGTTTCTCATATGCGACACAAACTACATTTGAGCACTAGAACAGAAATACAGTTTGCTCAGCTAACAAATAAGTCTTAAAATTATCACTAAAATAGCTTCAGAAATCTTACGCCACAGAAACTACTTCTACTGCAAGTTAGAGAAAGAAAAAGGAAACAGGTACAATGTGCTTACCTGTAAAAGGTGAAAGAGGGTTTTACAGAGAGCAGTACAAATGGCACGACTGTGTAACTTATTGCTACTTGAGTTGCCATCCATGTTATAATATCATAACAAAGTTTAACAGCAGGAGATTCAACAAAATAGTGTCTGATATTGTTTCTTATCTGAAAAAACGGATAATAGTAAATTAGCTTAGGAATAACCTTTGAGAGTCATCTTACTGTATAGAGTTTGTTGCACTTCCACAAAATTCATAGAATGAATTTAAATGCTACAGTTTGGTCAACTATCTTTGAAATATTCAAAAAAAACCCCATCTCCTTCAATAGGAGTCAGTTCAAATTCCCTGCCCTTTAGGATAGTGCACTTCATCCAGCACAGGAATTTAAATATCTGTGAATTTAAGCAGAATTTAAGTGAACAAATCCCCCTCTCTAAATCTAATGTTACTTTGTACTATTTATCTGAATGAGGCAGACATTCTATTCTATCAAGTAATTCTGTAAATACAGTGTTGGAGTAACAGAAAGCCAGAATGCTTCTGGTTAAAGCTTCTACACAGTAAGCCATAGTCATATACTTCCTAATAAGATACACTTTAGGACAAGTAGGGTATAAATCAGAATATACAAAATATCAGTTCAGTGACATATTTCAGAAGTTCTAATAACAACTACTATCGAGTGAGGCTATTATCAAATAACTCAATTTTCTGTCCTGAGTTGTCTTTAGTTTGTAAAATTCTGTTCAAGCAATGGAATAGCAAAAGGTATTTAAAAAAATCCAAAACCCACACAGGTTTGGGTTCAGTTTTATTTAAGTCTATAATTAAAAAGACACCAGTGTATCTTGGCCCTTCACTTCCTTTGACTGAACTGTCATCTTTGCTCTCACTCTTATTTGCTGACAAGCCAAGATGGGCTCAGTTCAGCCTTTGTGTAGCTTCGTATCACAGTTGCCACCTTCCAGTCATCCGCACTGAAGTAAGCCCTGTCTGAAGTGCTGCACATCAAAGAACAGTTTAGCTTTTTCATCTTTCAGTTCCTTTAGAGTTTCTGACTCTAAAGAACATATGGAAGGCTAGCTTGTGCTGATTTTGTTCTTTACATTAAAAAGCGTTTTTTACCTTTCTTGTCCTTCTTACCCAAATTCCCCTGTAGGTATCACATTTACACTCGGCCTTTGCTTAGTTAAGCTGAGTAAAATGAACCATTCTAGCCACACCCTTCACCCTGCCACCTCCCCCCCAGTCTTCTCCTATGGTCACATGCAATGACTTGTTCTTGAGTTTCTCAAGTTTCACAGAATTTCTCATAGTGAAATCTAGTACTTTAGGACTTGCAGGACACTTTTTAGATAAATCTATAATTGCCCCAAGTAAACACCTGTTTATGAATCATATAATGATTAAAGGGAATAAAACTAGTTGAATACATGCTTAGTCATGACAGGAGAAGAAAGCGTAGGTCAGAGCTGCCAAACTTTGCAGTCTTAATAAAGGCTACTAGAGTTAAATAATAAAAATGCTGAAGTACCTCTAACATACCTTATCAGCTAATATTAAGTAACTGTTCATACAGAAACTAACACCACTTTTATTTAATAATGTATCGATTTATACATATGAAACAATAATACAATGCAGCCTACTAGTGAAGCCCAGGATGAAGTGCAGTGAGCACTCCGATTTACTGGACTCACCTTACTGAGACAACACAACAACTTTTACCTGTGAACTGTCCCTGAACCTTGGCTTTTGCACCAGCCCCTGGCTGATAAATGTCAAAAGTTCACTGTGAAAGAGTCTGGAAAGGAGAAGGGAGCTATACCTATTGTTAAGAAAGGCGTTAATTCTGTCAAACAAGGACTATACTCACATCTTTTTGAAGAAAGAGGAGGACCATCTGTTTTATTACTTTTAGTAACAATCTAAATCTGAAGTACCCACCTTCCCGTAACTACTATAGCAACAAAGAGCAGTCTGCTTCATTTCTCATTCTCCTGGTTCTTTTGACAGAAAAGTGGTCCATTATTCTGCTCTGACTGACAGCTGATTTTGTTTGTTCCTCTTTCCCTTTGAGTAACTGATAAACCTGCCTCTGTTCTTACTCAAGCAGGACTGAGAGATTTCTTGGCAGATTAGCTGGATCCATATGGTTCTGAATAGCACCTGTTAAAGCTTCTTAATGTGACTGCACTGCTGGCTGGCCAATTTTGAGTAGTAATAGAAATGTTTATCTGCTGGTTAAGGGGGAACCTTCTTTAGTTACCATCTTTACAATAGTACTGGACAAAAATTAAGGAGGGGAACAGACTCATTAAATATATAGCACTGACACCCACCCCACCCCCCCCAATTTTAAGCTACTGATAAAGTGTTTTCAAAATGATCTTATATAACATCATCTTGTTTAGCATGACATAATAATACATGATCAGTTGACACAGAGGCATGGTTTCCACAAAAGAGATGCTACAAAAACGTTATAGGCTGAGTAAAGTCTTGCTTGTTTCTAATGACAAACCTCTTCCCAACAATCATTTCCCCTACTCTCATGACTACAAAAAATAAACAAAACTATCAGACAGACTGTCAACTGTAAATTGCATCTCTGGACTACAGAACATAGTCAATTTTCTTTTACAGAACTATTTATTGTTTAAGAAGGAAGATGCTTGGTTGGTACTTACAGCTCGTGCTGCTAGTGTCATTAGTACTCCTGTTAAAAATGTTAAATAATATCCTGGGTAAACCCCATGCCAAATAGCAGAGAGGATGAAGGTTTGGATTGTTGGGCTGAAGGTGGCTCGCTCATAGCACACTCTAACAAGTCAAAGAAAATAAAAATTAATATCATGAGACACAGATCACCCAATCTTTCCAGTTATCATTTCCAGTTATCAATCTATCCAGTTATCCAGTTTTAGCAGTTTCATCTTCAACACATAATTTGCAATGCAACTGCAGTTTACTATTATTAAATAATGTTGCCAATATATTATGACTTACAGAACATACTTCAAGCTATTCACAGCTCCTGATTTGACCCCTCAATGCTAACCTATGCTCAGTGCCATCACATATTGATACTTATTTGTGGTGAAATGATATAGAAGCATCCAAAGACAGGTGTTGGTGTTAATAAGGGATCTTGAGCCATCCAAGAATGTGTTTGAAAAGCTACACTGGAAGGCACAGACTATCCCACGAACTCTTGCAATAAGTCAGATATATATTTTTCACAAAATGAAAACAGCTTGTAGAAGAAGGGAAAAAGTAATAACTACCTTCGATTTTGAGTAATAGAGAGACTACAGTCGAAAATGCGTCAGTGTATGGCAATTAGGGTAGCGTGATGATGAAATTATAATTAATGGCTCTAGAGATGTGAGACTATCAACTAAGGAGAATGCTGATTTCTGCTATTTAAAAATTGAGACTCTAAATTATTAGGCAAGGTCCTACAGTAAGGAATTCTAGAAGGAGGAAGGGAAACATGAATCCAAGAAAAGTGGTTTCCAGAAAACAATATTAAATGACAAAATGACAAACCATCATGATGTGGAAGAATGATAGGAAACATGGTAAGGTCCTGATACAGATTCATCAAGAGTTCTTTAATGTCTTTAATGATCTGAAAACCAAAAAGCAATAGGAAATATGGAAACAGATGCACACTAACATGAAGCAAAAATAAACAGCACAAGCATGCACGAACACAATTCTAACACTAACATACAAAACTGAGTTTTAACCAAAAAAAGACCATAGACACCAATATGTAAAAGGTTTTATAAACACATAGCAAGTAACAGAGAGAGAAGAGAATGCATACCTATTATTCAAAGAGAAAGACGAGCTAATGAAACCTATCATTTAACTACTTTCCTGCAACTTCTGCATATACAAAAGATTGCTGAGACCAAATGATACAGTCAGTGTTAAAGAGCAGAAGGTTAAAAGGCAGGATCTGAATAGGGAATTGATGCAGCCCAGGATACCATCAGCTTTCCCAGAATCCCAGAATCCTAGGGGTTGGAAGGGACCTCGAAGGATCATCTAGTCCAACCCCCCTGCCAGAGCAGGGTCACCTACAGTACATCACACAGGAACGCCAGGCTACAAGCACACACTGTCAGCTCGTGTTGAGCTTTTCACCAACCAAAACCCCCAAGTCCTTCTCTTTGGGCCTGTTCTCAATCCATTTTCTGCCCAGCCTGTATTTGTGCATGGGATTGCCCTGACTCAGGTGCAGGACCTTGCACTTTGCCTTGTTGAACTTCATGTGGTTTGCATGGGCCCACCCCTCGAGCCTGTCAAGGTCCCTCTGGATGGCATCCCTTCCCTCCAGTGTGTTGACTGCACCACACAGCTTGGCATCATTACCAAGCTTTCTGAAGGTGCACTCAATCCCACTGTCCATGTCACCGACAAAGATGTTAAAGAGAACCGGTCCCAGTACTGATCCCTGAGGAATGCCACATGTCACTGATCTCCACTTGGACATCAAGCCATTGACCACAACTCTGAGTGCAACCATCCAGCCAGCAAGTATCCATATATCCACCCAGTATCTTGCTAATTTAGTTTATTCCAGTCAAATAGATGTGGTAAGTTTATCTTATGAGGTCCTCAGTGCAGGGTACCAGCAGAGCCCCCTTGCCTTGTCAAAGGACTTCACTAACAATGCCCGTTAAGATGAGAACATGGGTCTAAGTAAAGCAGACGTGCATCCATGTGTAATACACAAGACTATCTGAGGACATTTGCTCACAATGGATCACCCTAAAGAGGAAAGCAACATTGGGCAGAGGAAACAGTAACCATGGAATTTCAAAGAGACTCTTGAAACAAAGGTGTCAGCCTAGAAAGTAGAAAAGCACTAGGAAAATTTGTAACCGGTCAGGGAGACACCTTTGAGCAAAATACTAGTCATGAAAACCTGGCCTGACACTGACAGAAGTCACCCCACCAGCCTCATGAACTCTGTCTCGGCCAACACAGAGCATCCTCCCTGGTAGCCACTGAGTAGCCTGCATCCAGCTGGAGACTGTCAGCGCAGGATGCAATACACAGGGATACATCTCATCCCTATCAGGTACAAGCACGTGAACTCATGGCATGCTCTTCTAATTGGCACATGAGTCAGCAGGTTCACACAGAGCTGGAGCACCCACATCTCCCACAGGCAGCACACACAAGCAGGAGGCCTGTGCTTCCGAAGGAGGTGTGGTTCTGTAACCCACATGTCCTTGGGGGTGGAGGTGCAGTTCGTGTGTAACCGTGTGTACATGTATGCTTTTTTTAAACTCCCTGGGATTAGCTACAGAATAGTCTTTAGAAATTTGTTTATTAAGCCACAACACTAATATTGCTATTAATTCTGAATGTGCATTTCACTGGCTGGTGATTAACTGCATTTTGTTAATAAATTGATAAATTGCTTCTATCTTTATTTGGTTAAAACTACTTTCTTCAGATTTTGCCCTGCAAAACATTCAGGAGCTAATAAAACTACCTAAATTAACTAATCAAATTTCAGCTATAGCAATGCAAGTCAGACAAGATATATACTAGAAAAAAAATTATCAGGCTTCAATTTCAGAGAGTTAAAGTAAGCTTAAAAACTCCTTCACTGATTTGTCAATAATAAATTGTGTTGAAATGCTTAACTTGACATTCCTAAAAGCAAACCAAGGAAATATGGTCATCACAACAGGCTGAGAAAATCTATTGAAAAATGGGTGGTTCAGGTTACCTATGAGTTGCTCTAGAAATGGGAAGATGCAGCAACTGTTCAGCAAGGTACTCCCCTTGATCTGGTTCTATACTTTCATTACTAGCTTGGGTGGTAGACTGAGAAGTATATTTTTCTACCTTGCCTTCCCTTCCTTTTCTTTTTGCAGGGGAGGTGGAATAATGAAGGAGATTGGCATTGTTTTCTTAACAGATACAGCACTAGAATCTGAAATTATCTTGAGCAACTTGAATGATGTTCTGAAATCAACAAGATGAAGTCCAAAGTCTAGAACATTTAAGAAACTGGAAGATACAAAACAGTACCTGTCCCTTTAACATTACTGAAGAAGTGTAGCTGAGCTTGAATATGAATCAACAGCATGAAACACTGAGTATCAGCTGAGCATGAATCAACACTAGATTGCTGCTTCAAAAGTAGATAGATGTAGTACTGTGGTATGCTAGCAGGAGTTATAGGAAGAAAAGAAAGGTAATTAATCCACTCAAAACATTCATCTCTGCCTATAGCAAGCCAGGAAAAGACCAGGGAGGTCTGACGATAAGTACTACATCCATTGTAAGACAAGACAAAGTTCGGAAATAAGTCAAAAGACAGCAGCAAGAACCACAGAGATTTTACAAACATGACCAAAGACAAAAGGAATTAAATGTTTTCTTTGGAAAAAACAATGAACAGGCTGAAGGGGAACTTAACAGCTTCCTCAGTCAGGAAACATTATCGTGATATATATTGTTGATATATGCTACTATGTAAATATCTATTTTAAGTGCATGCTTGTAACAGTAACACCTTTGAACTGCTTTATTTTGTGATCTACATTAAATGTTTATTGAACTCATGACTTTTAGACAGTTAACTCTGTTTTTACAAAGGGTTTCTTCTTTCAATAGTATCAGAAAAGAACAGAATGAATGCTGACATCTGGTATTTCTGTATTTCATGCAAGATAAATGTCTAAGATCTTAGATACTTCCATAAATGGTGAACTGGTGAGGTATTAGAAACGGATGTCTAAAGTAATACAAGAGCTTGTCCTCTATTCAAACATTGAAACTAACCAAATTACTGGTACTATAATATATACTCTGGATCAATAATTTATGCCTCATATATAATAATTAAAACAATTTCTTACAGATTTGTTGCAAGTAAAAGAACATCCACCCTTCTCAACTTCGCTGTGGCAGAATGTGTGTATTTAGACTATCCTCAAAGATTCTACTACAATTGTTCGTAAAAAATTAAAAGCAACTAATTGTTCTTAAATTCAGCATAAATGTTCTATTAAATGTTTTATTAAAAGCAATGCTATAATTTTTCTTCACATCTTCTTTTAATGTTGCCCTGAACAACATTTTTTCAGTTCCTAACAGAAATGGCACTTCTCTCCACTAAAGGGAGTTTTAATTTAGTATCATTCAATTTAGGAGCTTTGAAAGTTTGTTGGAACATAACATTTTCCTATTAAGTTTTAGTAGGATAAACTTCTGTTCTCTAAGTTGAAATGCATTTTAAAATAGCTTATTTGCTTTATTAAATGATACATTTCAACACCTGCAAATATGCAATTTTTTCTTACTGACTGCCCTAGCCATAGATTCTATTGCCTACTGAGCCCACTAAAATAATAACAAATTTAATTTTCTGGTTTTAATTGGGTTAGAAAAATATTTAGGCAAGAAATTATGGAAGACAGACAACATACTATAAAGAAATTTGATGGAAGTAACATCCTGTTGCCAGCCATCCTAGAATAAGAGATAAAGTCCTCTGAGTGATTCCAAGATGAGGGATCTTACTTAAACTCATGCCTAGTCATAAAAGAGCATCTATACAGAGACTGGGAAAAGGGAAGCAACATTCATGTACTACTCATGAACGCTTTTTTACTTTCCAGTTACTAGAAATAAGTATTAAAAGCAGAATGATTTCGTTTGCTGGGCACTATACCCATTTCCCAGATAAGGAAAAAAGTGCACCTGAGGAACACTCACTTGCATTGCTTTCTTTTGATGGCATGTTGTAGGGTTTGCTATTTGCCATGCACTCATTACAGAAGAAGTGCAGAAAGTTCTCTCACAGAATACATGGAAGTTCCTGTATCACTTTTTTTTTAAGGAACAAAGCAAGAGTTTCCACAGGCTAGCAGCCAAAGATACGTATTTTGCCTAATGCTCTCAGCAACATGCACCACTTTGAATACCAAGAGGGAAAAAACCCAAACACTTCCACAGATTAAGACTTTCAAGTTCCCTATGACCAGTGAAGAAAAAGTTTCTATCATTACCTGATAGTTTACACTAAGAGAGAAGTGCTAAATTCACACTATTTAATTCAAGTATTATAAGAAGAACGTCCCGTGCAGTTGCTGAACAACCATACTGTTTTGTGGGGGTTAGCTTTAAATGTTAAATTATCTTCAAAAACATATTTATCTAAGAAACTTCACTGAAGAAAAGCTTTCCTTTAAGAAATAAATACCTTTTAAGCCAAAGCGCTGTCTGAATATTCCAGTTATCAAGAAACATCTTGAAACTTGTGGAAAACTGTAAAGTAAAAACCAAACAAATTATTTCCATAATTATAAAATATTACTAAATGTTTCAGAATTCTGACATATAAATTACAGAAAACAAACACACAACTTTGTGCTGAGTTGAATACTGTATTTACTCAACTACTTATAACCACAAAATATTTTGGAAGTCAGCTGACAAGTAGAACACATTCAAAACTATTTTCCATCCTTTCCTAAGGGTGTGAACATGTCATTTCTGACTGAGAACATATTCACTGTCTTGAGGAACAAAACGTGTAGGAAAAGTTACTGAAATTATAAGTGACTACCTACATGGACATGTATTTTATTTGAAAGAGCCATGAACAAACCTCTATTTGCTGGATTCTCAGATTTGATATTAGATCCCAGCATGTAACTCCATTTTTACCATAGCCTCTAAAACCAAACCCCGCTGCATTATTAATTGCATCTGCTGCAATGAAACAAAGAGAAACAGGTGAATTATAAACTGTGTTACAAATTGTGCATCACACAACATGTAGCTTGTTCAAAATATTTACCAAATTTTAAAGGGAATGTATTTATTTTTTAAGAATACTGAGCACCACTGTATTAGACACTTGAACAAACAAAATAAGCCAAGCAACACATCAGCTTTCAATTAAAAACCTGTACAAAAGCAGAAGAATGAAAGACAGCACTATGGACTTCACAGTACAGATGTTCCCCCTCTCTCATACCACCTACTGAGACTTGCTTGAGCAACTTGACAGAAAAATAAACTCAATGAGATGCATCAAAACCATGAAACAGTGGCTGGCTGTAATGATTTGAGATAGCAGCACAACACTCAGATGCACATCTTTGGTCTTCATTATGCAGCAAAAGTGGCGATTAAAGCATCAAGATAAAATTGCACGATTCACTTCAAGCAGGTGCACATTTATAGCACCACACAGAGCAGTGCAAACCTAATAGAAGAAAACAGTAATTTACTAAGCAATGCAGAGTTTGTCAGATTTCCACTAATGGTACAAGGCCACTGTTAACAACACTTCTGAATGAGAAGTGTTTGCAGTGCATGTCAAAGGTCAAATAGTTCAGAGCAAACAAGATTTTTCCCTAGTAGAAGCTGCCACCATCATCTGGAGTATGCAAGAAAAGAGAAGGGATTTCAATCTGAATACTGCCTGTCACTTTCAATCACCACCTTTGCTTCAGCTTTGTTAGCTTGGACACTAAAATTTCCTCAGCTGTACTCCTCAAATTAGGAGAAATGAGGTTTTTCCCAAATATTGCCTCTGTCAAACCAGGCGCTTGGTTGCACGCACCCAAACATGGACACATATCCATGATGCATGAACCCAACCATGTATTCACTTGTGTGGATAAGTAAGTGACCATGGGGAGAAGAATACTGGCTCCTCTCCCAGTTCAGAGGAGTCCTGAGGAATCGGAAGCGAGGTAGGCAAAAGGCTCTGCAGAAGCAATACAAATCTAATCCTCTACTCACAGGGCATGAGCCCTCTCTGTTAGATCAAAATTCATCTAAAGCACTGTAATTAGATTGTCACCTTTAATATTACAGCCAGCAAGGCAAGAGAAATTGTACAGTTTGTATTACCATATGAAAAAGAATTTACCTCATACAATAGTAACATATAAGAGAAATTAATATCTTTTGCATTTTCCTTTCTTCTGAACTTTTTCAAGGTACTAATCCAGTGCATTTGAAAAGTAAAAGAAACAATTGATTCAAACAGTTCCTTTCCAAAAGTTCAGTTTCTCCAATTATCTATTAGACTGGAAGAGGGCTTTGTGACATTTGATTTAATATAGGGTAATTTATAATTTTTTTATTTCCTCACCAATAACAATTTTCAAAAACATCTTTGAAAGCAACAAAATTTGCTGCTATACATCTGATATCACTGATGTGGACTTCAAAGATTACACAATGATTTTATGCTCAATTAGAAACAGCTGGAGACATGAACTCCACAATCTCTTGCTAGCTGGGGTACAGAGACTACGGCTAGAGTAATTACTCATTTTACTGACTAGCATTTTAGTAAGTATTCATTTTAAGCAATTCATTTTATTGACAGACTTTTTTTTTTCTTAAGTGCAAAGAATAATAATGTACAACTTAAAAGCATCCAGTAGAACTGTTCAGGCCTCCTCACATGCTACTCATATCATTTTAAGTTTAGATGAGGTCAAGTGGAAGGAAGAAGATAAAAAAAACTATTTAGCAAACTAAAAGTGCAGAGTTGATACAGTTTGCTTTCTTTAGTATTTTACCAAAGGAATGCTAGCTCTACGCTGCTAGCAAGTGCATAAGGAAAAATCCATCTGAAGTATTACAGGGGAAAAAAAAGACAAAGATTATTCATTTTTCAGATGACTCCTACTCTTTACAGATGATGATACTGGTGCATAAGAGCACAATATTCAAAATTATTTCATTCCACAACAAGCCCCAGAATTACTATATCCAGACAAGCTGAAAGCACTTCATTCATTGACCAGGAATGAAACCAGCAGCTGTAAATGAGTCATGCTGCTCTGCTACACTAAAGCTTTCTTTATTGCATTGTCTCCCACAGATTCTCTCTCAAAAGAATTATGAAACAAATATGTAAAACTGGAGAGGAGGAGGAAGCTGATGAAATCTGTTTTGTGAGCCACTTCCAAGATATCAGCTTGCATAAATACAGCATTTTGATGCTGTACGTGTTGGTTTCTTTCAAATAATGTGATGTGAAATGCAAAACTCTTCTTTAAACTTTATCATCTATGCAGTGTCTTAAATCTGTGACTATAGGTCTTGAAGATTAGAACTTTTAGTAAACGAAGACTAAAATTGAAGTGTCACCCATCAAATTCTGAAAATACTACTGCAAATGCCAACTACTATTCACAACAACTGAATTTCAATATATTAATTTTTCCTTCATGCATCCATCAAGCAAATTACTGATAACTAACCAAAGAGGCTTAGAATAACTTTTCAGATACGCAAAAATCAAGGTATCAAAAAAATAAAAATAGAAAAAAAATTAGAGATTGTACATCAGACTAAAATTTTTAAAAAGCAAAAATGTCATTGCTCATTAAAACACTACCACTGTCCAAAACACCTTACATTTCACTCAGATTCGTTCAGGATACCATGACCTCATTTGCAACACTGTCACAACACTGTGCTTAGATTTATGGTAAGTTTTGTTTCTCAAAAAGAGAGTACACATTCAGTACTCTTTGACAATACATGGTAATACTTAAATGTAATAATGTTTTCCTAAGGCCTCAAGAGGGCACTGTCACTTCTCAATACATTGAATGCACAGCATCTCAAATGAAACTCAATACATACTCTATTTTTTTTTTTAATATATATACTTACCTAAAGTCCATGCAAAATAATACTTGGGTCTGGCAGCCATAAGAGACAGGTATAGGTAGAAAAACCTTACAGGCCATGATGCTGTAGCTCTGAAGTTATCATCAATGTTGTATTCCACAGGCAAAGTTTTTGTAATAGTCATGTGGAAGAATAGGGACAGTCCACAGATTAAGAGTTTCTGTGCCACGGCTACCTGAAAAGTTTAAGATGGGAGATTTTGTAATCTTCCTTTCTTAAAAGAATGTATATATGTATCAATTTTTCAGTAATATGTACTACGAACTTGAAAATACCTGGTAACATTTTACAGAGGTTCAAGGAATATTGTTATCTTGATTAAGTTGTGCGCACCACTGGCAAACACAGCAAATCCAATCCGACTACAGAGGGTCTCCAAAACCCTTTTCAATAATGGGAACACTTTTGGCAACTCCATTTTTTTTCTCATCCCATTGTCAAATTACTGAAGTAAGTTGTTAAAATATCACAACACAAAGGATATAATCTAGAACAAGATGAGTACAACTATTGCAGAGATTCTGAAAACAATGCCAAAGCTTCAGTTCACTTCTGGTAATCTTTGGCATAATGCAGGTGTTCAAATGCTGCCCAAGTCAATATATTAGATTATTGGAATAGCTAAATTCTAAACCAACTAAAACAATGAAATAATTTATGAATTTTCAACCAAAATACCTTGGTTCTATATAGACGTAGACCAACTAGTGTTGTCAAGCTATAAGGGGTCAAATAATACACTCAGATATGTAAAAATACATTGTTCAGGTAGGACCTGGACTCAGATTTTGTCAAAATTCAGTTTTGCTGTAACCACCACACTAAAAAGTATGTATTTTCAGGAAAACATTTGTAAGATTCCATTATAAAACACACAAGCAATAATGAATGGCATTGACTGCTTTAAGTCACTAGTCTGATCCACATCCCAAAAGTAGTTATCACATTCTGTGCAAGTTCCTAAAGTAACAGACTAAGAGCCTACAAAAGAGAAGTTTGAGAGAGCTAGTTCATTTATACGTGTTTTTCAAGTTCTGGTTTTAAGTAATGTTTAAATTTAAATATTGAGATTACAGTTTTAATTTACATGACAATTTTACAGACACTAAACTTGGCAAGAAAACTATCTATTTTTCTTTGAAGCACCAGAACAAAGATAACTAGAATCCTTTTTCTGTCCATCCTGTTTTCCAGTATATCTGTCCAAACTTTTAAAGATACTGTCCTGCTTCAATCAGAGTGCAGCTTCACATATCTAGGTTTAAGAGAAAGAGTAATTCTGTTCCATGATACAGAATGGAGCATTAAGTGCCCAACTGAAAACACAGATTTCTGCAAGACAAACAGTGTCAAAGATTCACCCAGCCACACAGATGTAAGAGGTGGCACAACCCCAGGAAAAAACTGGACTTGGAAAAGCTCTAAAACAGTGGGGGTAACTTTGGGTATCGCCACATACATTTAACATGGCTCATCTCAGAAGGTATTTCAGAGAGGATCAGAAAATGCAGCTAATTAAACAAACCACCTGGATAACTCAGGAGGCAACTACCTTTTAACAGCTAAAGCTAGGGGTTAATTATTTGTTTCTATTTGCTTTCTAATAAACTTAATTTTAGTATTTTACACTATTACAAGAGTTCTAAGTAAAGGCCATTAACTCTATAGAAGTGTTCCTTTGTTCTTCTAGCAACTATTAATCCATCTCTCTCTTTGCCTGAGCAGAGGGAAAGTTCAGTTGGCTTAACTTCTTCAGGAAATTAAATAGAAATGAATGGTCATAAAAACAATTAACACTAATGAATTTTTAATTTTAGTATGCAATATCCGATAAATGCAAAAGTTAGATATTTGTAAACACCAAAAGGCATCACCTCAAAGTTTGAAGACAGTTGCAAGGATATAACTTCAAAGTCTAAGCTATAATTATAAGTCACGTTCAGTTTGGCATGAGAAACTATTTATAGGCTGGGAACTTTAACATGCAACTTAAAATGTAAGCATAAACATGTACTCTACTAAGCATAAACATGCTCTGCTCTTGTGAGGCCCCACCTGGAGTACTGCGCCCAGCATCAGACGGACATGAAGCTGTTGGAGTGAGCCCTTTGTGGAAGGCCACAAAGATGATCAGGGGGTTGGAGCATCTCTCCTATGAAGACAGGCTGAGACAGTTGGGGTTGTTCAGCCTGGAGAAGGCTCCAGAGAGACCTTAGAGCAGCCTTCCAGTACCTGAGGGGGGCCTACAGGAAAGCTGGAGAGAGACTTTTTATGAGGGCGTGGAGTGATAAGGATGAGGGGGAACGGCTTCAAACTAAAGGAAGGTAGATTTAGACTGGATATTAGCAAGAAGTTCTTTCTTATGAGGGTGGTGAGACACTGGCACAGATTGCCCAGAGAAGCTGTGGTTGCCCCCTCCCTGGCAGTGTTCAAGACCAGGTTGGATGGGGCTTGAAGCACCCTGGTCTGGTGGGAGGTGTCCCTGCCCCTGGCAGGGGGTTGGAACTGGATGGGCTTTGAGGTCCCTTCCAACCCAAACCATTCTATGAAAACAGGTGTTTTCCATCTGAAGATCTCTACAAAGTCTCAAAATATGTTTTAGCAATTTATAGGAAATATTATCTCTGTTTAAAAGCTCGCTTTTTGCCACTGCCACGATTTACCAGTTTTTCTTTTGATAAATAGAAATCATTAGTCTGCCTATTCAACCCCAAATACGCTTAGTACCTTTCTGAATGTTTTTAACTAAATTGTGGAAGTGAAACGTCTTGTTTTAAGGGAAAGCATTAGACAAAATTTATCTTAAGAAAAATTAATTCAAATGGGGCTCTGACATAAACTGTACTTTTAAAAAATAAACTCTGCAGTTTTCAATTTGTAGTTGTAGGAAAAAATACTGAAGAAGGAAAGTGTTTTAATTTATTTATTTAAGTATTTAAATTATATATATTTGGGGGGGGGCGGCTTGGGGGTTTTTTTTGGCAGCAACATTTAGGTGTAGGGACAAGCATAATTATACCCACAAACAGCATGAATTTTTTTACTTTATAAAACTGCACTTAATTACAAATGCCAGAACCCCAATCAAGCATGCTGATACCAGGAATTTTTTACAGGATCAATTATTACAGGATTCAATTATCAGGGATATTAGTGTCCTTAGCAAACAGATAATCTCCTGCCTCTACAAAGACTGGGAGCTGCAGTTTCAGGACTGGTTTAAGCATTTTCTGAAGGACAACCCAAACACAGGCTGCAATGCAAAGCAGCAGTCCTGCCCTGTGTCCCTTCACCTCGGCTCCCAGTTTTTGTTCTTTCTCCTTCTAGTGAGTCAGATTAGAGAAAGAAATCAGGTAAAAAACTATACTTTTGGTGTTCTGGGTTTTGGGGGAGGTTTTAAGGGGTAAGTGCTGTGTTGCTTGGAGATTGGTTTTTTTGGTGCGGTGTTTGGTTTTGAGTTTTTTGGGGTTTTTTGTTTGTGGTAGTTGTTTTTTTTTAATGACAAGTTAGTTTTAGGATCAAATTATTTTAATCAGACCACAAAGCAGCACAGTGCATGTCAGCACTGGTAGGATAAGCAAAGGACTCAGAACCCACAGCCAGGACCTACCATGCTCAGCAAGAGTTTATACTTCGGTTGGCCTAAATAGATTATTAAACTACAGCCTGACACTTATTTATAGCACTCAGGTTTTGAACACATTTACACAGAAATAAAAGTCCTTACGTGACATTAAAATAATCTATAGCTCAATCACCTATAGAAAGGTGGTAAAACATTAATTCACTTCCTGTTGCTTAATTAACTAGGTTATTGGTAAAGCTTCTTTGTCAAGGCACAAATGGGTTGCACATTCACTGGAGGGTTTGTCAGTTTTTACAAGGATGAACTAACTAATTTAAAAGTTCTAAGTTTAATTTCATTCACTCTTTAAAGTTTTCAATGTATCAAAATAACTGTTCCATTAAGGAATTAAAAGACCACAAGCTGCAGGATAACTCTGACCTCATACGAAGCAAAATATGTAATTTATTTTACAACACAAAGACAGAAAGGCCTAACTCAGTTTTGATGAACAAAGGCGTACCTGTATAAAAATATCAAATATGAACAGCACTAGCAAGGAAAAAAGGCATTTAAGTTAAAAGACAGTGCCAGGACAAAACCAAACGTGCATAATTAGATGGGAATACAGTTAGGTTGAAAGCTAGATACCTAAACAGAGAAAGGAGTTCAGGATCAGCTTTCTAATTGAAGCAATAAAGGTTAAATGCTCACCAAACTCAGGATTTTTACAAATATTACTGTATAACTATGTATAATATATAAAAACATACACAGAAAAGTAGAAACTTTAAAAAACTTATTTGAAGGAACTTGTTCTTGGTTGTTAAAAACATCAATAAGGACCTCAATATAATATTGAACTACTTTAAAGCTTATTATTTGGGGGATGTTAGCACCTCCGGTAAAAATTTTAGGTAATTAAGCAAAAATTTTATAGCCTGTAGAAAGAGTCTGCATAATAAGCAAGAAAGCAGGTATCTGCTGACAGGAATCTTGTATTTTAAGGGTAGCCATAATAAAAAAAAACTTACAAAGACAGATATTAATTTCTGAGAGTTGACACCACTTTGAGCACCAACAATTGATAGCTTGCAAAAAGGCACAATAGGAGGGATATAAGAAATAGGTTTTAATATGTTGACTTGATTCATTTAACATGCAATGAACACAGCAAAAATACTAAACCAAGTTAACATCATGCATTCAACACACAGTATAGAGGAGGAGGCTGCCATGAACTACTTGAGTTATGTAATTACATTTAAGAAATGAAACTTACTGTAACTCAGCTGAAGGATTTTAATTTTTTTTTCATTTATTACATTAACATTTGCTGATCCCCATTTCTTTTTTTTGTTACCTACTCTTGAAATAATAACATGAGAATCAAGAACAAATTTAAAGTATTAATATTAAGTTAATGGTATTTAAACATTCTTCTAGAATGAGACAATGAATATTTTAATTGATGGAGCAATTGCAGTAAAATTATATCATTCATATTTCTCAAAAAGCACAGGATACTCACTGGTGTTATAAAATGCAGCCAGATTTCTCTAACACCAGTTGGGAGATGAAGTATCAAGAGCAAAGACAGCTTCTCTTTATTTTTTTATGTTAAAAGCTAATGCAGCATAAATCGCAAAAAGTTTCAAGCATTTTAAGAGCAACTCATTTTAAGGAAAACCACTTACCTGAAAGAAGAATCCATCATAGATTTACATTTATTTCTATAGACCATGTTCAGATTACTAGCAAGATTATGTGGTAAAAAGCTAGAAAGACCTACCAGGATATCAGTAGGTGCATGTCCAGAAGTACTGATACTGGCAGATTTGTTTAGTTTCATTTATTTGCAAAAATTTTACTACATAATATTTTTCTGCAGAAACAGGACTTTAGTACACAAGATGTGATGCCTTTACTGAGCCAAAACAATGTTTAAAACGAAAAGAAGTGTCTGCAGCTTTGCCAGTACAACACACGAATGTAGACTACAGACTATCAGGTGCCAAGCTATGCAAGAAATTCTCCTGTGTGTTTTACTCTAACTACTTGCTCCACAGAACACTTCTATGAGCTTAGGTGCTTTGTCAACATGTGGAGCAGTTTCAAGTGTTATCATCCTCCAGCCACCAGTTTACATTCCTGTGGTGCAAGTTTCTACAAGCACACAAGATGGGTAGAATAGAACGTGCAAAGAGTCCTCATCCACAATTCAAAAGATGGAAGTGGTTGGAGATGACACAACCAAATGGGAAGCACTCCCTGTAAGACCAGCTGTGGGGATGGTAACCTCTAGACAGTAGGACAAGACAAGCAGCTCCGTGTGGGAATGTCTTAATTTGCTCCAGAAACAGTTTGTGGTTCACAAGATAAGCAGAAAACAGTTAATTGGCACTGGAATTAGCAAAAGTCATTTATCTGAAGTGTTCCTGTTGACTCCCTAATTCTGCTTTTTATGTGTGGTAATAATTATCTTAGGTACACACAAATTTAAAAGTCTGATATACTCCTATATAAGAGAATATGAAAAGAGTGAAAACATAATATTCAGTACCCTGAGCATTAAACTGATTGGATTAAATTAAAGTAATGAGCTTCAGGAGCTTTTCATTTTAATTCAGGCCATACAACATCTTTTGTAATGTATGATCAACTGGACTTTCTTCTGTATATATTTGGTCTCTTTTCCAATAATGAAACAAAGAGAAAAAAAGAAATATGTTGTATGGAATACTAGCCATAGTGTTACAGCTAGCACATCTTTTACTACACCTTCAGAACAAAATCCATCTTTAATACCTCTCTACATGAACGAAAGCCAGAAAAATGAAACTATTTGAGTGTTTTTCAACTTGTTATATATGAATGTTTTCTAGTTGCTGCAAGAAGACATTAAAAAATAATAGAATTTAAGAATGTTCATAAAATCCTGCTGGAACTTCTAAGTCCCATCAGCTTTCAAGTGACAAAATGCACACTTTGACCTTCCTAGGACTTTTTTAATGCCCAGTATATTCTTAAGGAAACATGCATGAACTGCGTTAACATAGAGACAGCTTTTTACCATATAAGCTTGTTAGGAAGCTCCATTTTAATCTGCTTTTATCCACAAGTTTCAGACTGGAAACCAAGGAGAAACCTGCCTTAAAAAAACCAGTATTTAACTTTTTGAACAGGGTACTATATTGTTGATGAATGAACTCCAGATACAGCTCAGAAGTTATGCCTGTAAATGAACAGTGCAAACCAAGCTTTTCATGCAATGATTACATAAGCATCAGCACTGCAAGTCATACATCTTACATTTGGAGAGGGATCCGTTTGTTCATATTTTGTATCTTCCTTCCCATTTGCTTCAGACTGTTGCAGTTGGTATGATCTGCCTTCAATGAAAGTAATATAGTCTTTGTAAGAGCATAACGGGCCTGCCAGGATACCCATGAAATTACAGTTGTAACTTAAATACTCCAGTAGACTTGGCATGCGTCTGTAATTCAAAGACAAGCAGCTTGTGAGATGGAATGTGTAGTTCTTCAGAATTTCCACAGTAGGAAAAGTCATACTCCATCTTATTGCTTACTCTAACTGCAGCAAAACCACATGCGAAAAAGCAGTTTGTGTGTCTTTTGTAATCACAATTTAAAACATTCTACACATAGCATTTCTTTTCAACCCACACTGAGCATTTTCACACAGATCTCCTGAACTCTGGCGACTCTCTACTTGCCCAGTAGAGGTGTTTGACTGAAACAGCGTGGGGAAGAAGAAGGAAGGGTATTTCCCCAAGTGTGTGTTCAATTGTTTGTATTTGCTTTTATTCCTCAATAACTGAATCCGTAATCAAAGGTTTGTGTTAACTGGCAATAATTTCAATTAAGGAAAATGCCTCAAGTCAAGACTGTTTTGCCCAGGACAACATACTATTTTCAAGTCTCCTGAATGAAGAAAGGAGAAAAGGTAAGTTAAATACTGAAAAACAGAGTTAAACAAGCATGTTCCTTCACCAGCTACTTTGTATGTGTACTAAATGTTAACTTGGTCTCCAGTCTGATAGGGCATTGATTTGCATAGATTGCATAGAACTTAGAATGTTTTTCTTAAACAAGCACAAACCTATTTCTAGTGATATTTTCCAGGAGAACAGATGTATGAATTAAGCTACAAATATAAAAAGCATGAATCTGTTTTACATGAGTCTGTAAATTTTCTGTCTTGAATGTGAACTGTAGCAATTCCATAGAGCACACAGAACACCAGCTTCTCCCCACCCCAAAACTAGACTCCAAGATGTCTGAAAGCCTACCTTACAGCCAAGCACCTCTGTGATGGAGTCAAGTCTTCATTTTTCCTAAACATTCCTAGGGAAGAGGACAAGAAAAAATAAAGAAAAAATAAAGATAAACCCACACACATTAACTCACAGTTTCTTTACTCAGCAGAGCAAGCCTCATGCTACAATGTAATTTCTTAAGTCCTCAAGTAATTTCAGATGTATTAACATCACGTTACATTTTTGCTGGAGTTGGATTAAACAATTCTCACTGTTGACAAATTACGAACTCTTGTATCCTCAGTGATATCCAACAATGTCTAAACCTGAAATCACATGGATTTCAGGAAAGCATTAAGAAAGCTTGTAGTAAGTGTTGACAAATGCTATTCCCCTACACTAGTTAATATTTCAAAGTCTACATGTTTTAAAACCCTGTATTCCCAGTGCTGGAAACTGAATGAGCCCCAAACCCCTTCCGACATTGCAGGAACCCAGGGACATTACACTAGTCATTGCACTTCTGATTAACACAGTCCAAGATAGATTCAAGCAATTCAAAACTCAAGACAGACTTCAAGAGCACCTTCACGCTGCAAGTAAAGATTGTAAACAAGGTCCAGTGAAGCAGGCACAACAGTAAAGGGTGCTCAAATCTTTTTCATGAGCACTAAGGAGAAGCCCTAGCACCTGACAGCAGAAGGGGGATGGCCAAGTCTAAGTTCAGCAAGACTGAATGTACTTTCTGGCCATACACAGCACTTTCTGAAATGCTGGTGGCCTATCCTTGAAAAACAGGCTTCAAATTTGTACTCCCAGAAAAGAGAAAAGTAAAAAACATAACCTTCAACACTTTAAATTATTATAAAATACACTAATTCTGGGACACAGAAGAAGCAGAGCTCCTTCCTTCAGACAGCCTTGGTTTATACCAGCCAGTGCTGCTTGCCAAAGTGACCACTTCAGCTACTTCTGCAGCCTCTCCACTGGTTCAGACATTAACACACGCTTCCATTCCCTGCTATTCACATTTGCAAGTTTTCTTTGCCATTGCAAGCACTAAGAAATTTATTGTTATGAGCATAGGTTCCTAAAGGAAATGAAGTTTATGGAATCCCACTTCAAGTATCTTCCTCCCTAGCAGTGCCTAAACCCAACAGCCAATTTCTAACCAAGTCTGATGAAAGAGTAGAGGTAATAGAAATACAAAAATCCAACGTGCTTTATAAAAATAGGTGATTCTACAGAAGATTCTCCTCCACTCACAGAAGGGTTGCCTTCAAACCCATCCCTTGATGCCAGTAAATCCACAGAGGGGAGCCCTTATATTTCATCCAAGCATAAGGAAAGTTTTAACTAGAGCCAGTTGGGGTTTTTTAGATATCAAAATCAGTCAGGCTGAAATCAAAAAAAGATTGGGGGGTGGGGAAGAAGTCAAACCTCATTTACTTCTATGACTCATGGAAATACTTGTTACCTAGAAAGGAGATAACTGTTGTCTTCGTGTGACTCCAGGAACCGTGACCTATACATACTTAGGACTTTAAAACTGTACTTTTAGTCCTCAACGAAACTGAGAATACAGAGACGTTAGCAACTTTGCTCTTCTCTTCCAATATGACCTGGAAAAACATCTTCCTCGGTCCTGATCCTTCACAGTGGAAAGTCACCTCCATTCATACCTACTCAAGGCAAGAAATTGCAGGCACTTTCTCTTCCCAGTTATTACATTTTCACATCTGCTTGGTGCTACAGCAAAGATTTTTACGCCAATAAGTCCCCTGAATACAGAACTGAATACAATTCTCTTCTGTGGTAGAAGCAAATTGAAAGGTCCCTTAACCTTCAAGGCTGTAAGATTACAATTCTCAGGTAGTGAATCTTTGAATGTAACACTAACTTCAACAGAAATTAAACACAAAGACTCCTACAGATAGATGTAGACCACCCCATATGACTAGTGTAGGGACGTGGCCATACAGACCCCTCAGTCTCTCACAGTGCATACAACACAAACTGACTGGAGCAGGAGCCTCCTCCACTGTTATATCCCATGTTATATTCCATGTGTGTATGTTTTACCCTTCAGGCAGAAAGAGGAAGCAGTCACCAAGTATGTCCAAATGAACTTGCATAAAGCCAGACTAACCACTAAATAAAGGTAATTAGTCAAATGAAAGATTTCACATCATTTATGTGGTATGAAAAAGGAAGAAAAAAAACCTCAAACCTGAAACAGAGGAATCTGGCCACTGAAATATGACCTGTACTTTTGGAGGTGTGAGGAAGAAAGAACTGGCATGTTCAAAACAGGTTCAAGTTATATACACACATACATGAGAAGTCACTTAAGGCCTAGACAAGCTGGTGAGCGATACACTTGCTGTATCACGCATACCACACAGAAGTAAGCCTCAATTAATTATTCATTTCCCTATCTCACTAAGATCTCCCCCCAGCCAGCAGCTTCTTTGAGGTCAGTTCAGTGGCTTTCCCTGTATTTCTTTTAAATGTCTTCTCAGTGTCTTGAAGGCTCATTTTATCACCTTTGCACAGCATGTAAGAACAAGGAAACCACTGATCTCTGTCATACTCTTGAAAGCTTTTAAGAAGCTACTGTTAACATTTTTTAATTCACAGAAAATATATATGGAGAAGGTGCTCTTACACTGATGCTTACCTAATATGAGATTAATTAATAAGTATACATTCAATATCTGCCTATGGGAAAAGAGGCATCATAAATCATAGCTGTTCCCTACCTACTACACACTGGAGATGAAGAAACCCTACTTCAGCAGCATGCCACTGCCAGGGAACTCATGAAGTTTTGTAACCTTTCTCTGGGGATGAAAGAAAATGGGTTTTATTGGACATGTTAGAGAGGTGAAATCATTTGGTCACTCAGCAACTGTAACTCAGTTTTCTCATCTGTAAAGTAGAAAATACTCCTACATTCCTTCCTTGGTAAAAGAATTTTGTAAATCATCAGTAACAAAATTTATCCTTAGAGGTCTACATCATGACAAAGTTGCATCGTTTCATTCCTCCTCAGGAGACCACATCCTAATGATAACAAAATCGGCATCTTCAGGTACACACCAATATCCTGCCACATAGGCTTTATTAAGGCATATTATGACTAGTACCCTGCTCTCACTACAATAATACAGTGCTTGCAATCATATCATAGCAACACCCCAGCTTTGCAGTTAATCTGCTTGAATATATCCACCTTTGTACTTGCATGAAATCTGGCATGATTTTATATGCTTTAATAATGCTTAGATGTAAAGATTATATTACATTAATAATACTTAAACATGGAGATCATATCATAGGCTTTGTTGTAATTACAGTAAATTTTAATTTGAGGTTCTGAAATGGATCATCAGCTGAACCCAAATGCATGCTGTAATTAAAATATTTTAAGACCTGAAGACAGACAGACAACAACAGTTTCAGTTGTTACTAGCACACTGGCAGCAACAAAAGCAAACAAGACACAGATGCCAGCTGAGTAAAATTACAAAGAAACTACAAAAAGCAAGGAAAAGAAAGTCACAAGTCTCAATACCCAGAGAGCCATGCAAGCAAACCTAGGACCAGAACAACACTTGAAGACTTAGGAGGAGATAAAGACAATATAATTCCTTTAAACACTAATGACATGTACTGTAATCAAAGTGATTTGGTAACTGATACCAAAACAATAATGATCATGTTGTCACTAACACGAGGGAGCACTTTAAAAACAGTAACATACAAATATAGATCAAGAGACCATTGCAAAGAGAGCATTAAAAGACACTCCTAGAACTAAAAAGAAAGCATCAAGTTATAAAAAAAAAGAAATATACACCCCCACACTATGGCAGCTTCACTGGCGTAACTAACAGACGAATTAGAAAACTACATTCTTGGTTAAACAGCTGCAACTTTTTGGTTTAATACCAGCATTTATAAAGTGGAACTGGGTCATGATGATCTATCAAAAATCCTTATGAATATTCAGTTCTACAGACATAAGCGGACACTTCTGTTTCAGTTGTTGTGCAGTTTTCTCTTGCTTATACTTCCACAACAGCAACCATTCAAAAACACTTTTAAAAAGAAACAATAATAAAAATAATAAATTATTATTAAGTTTATGAGACCTTTCGTTTTATAAACATACTAACATTCTTAGCTAACTGCCTCTCACTACAGCAAAAAACTCCACTTAATCACAAAAGCAAGGTGATCAAAACACAATACATTCCCTTTTGCCATGGCGTTACATTTTGACCAACAGCAATTCAACCTGGTAACCCTGGTATTTGCAGGTATACTTAAAATAAATTTGAAATATCACATCTAATGTATAGAAATACCTAAGCCATTCAATGCTTCAATACATCCGTATTTCCACCCTTTAAACCAGAGCAAACCAATACTAAAGTTGGGTGCAAGCCTTTAGAAAGATGCAGTGTCTTTCTGCTGAATACGGGAATTATTTGCCATTGAGAAAAGTAAAAGGCAAAGAATCTAGTTAACTGAAAATAAAGGAGAAATGTTTACAACAACTAAACCAAGAAACATTCAGTACTTCTGACACTATTGCACTGTTCAAGAACAGCTAGCAAAACCATTACTACTAACCTAACAGCAGGTACTGCAATTTGGATGGGACAGATTATTAACTGCAAACCTACAAGAAATTTCCTTTCCAATTTAGAGGGGAAAAAAAGGGTGGAAAAATAAAACAAAACAAAACAAAACCCCAGCATTGTCTGAAAAATCTCTCAAGCCTACAACGTAGTACCACAACTTGACAAGGCAGGCAGCAATCGATGATTAATGCAGCATTTGCGCATAAGTTTCTCCAACATCACCTCTGTTTCTTTTTCCTCATCTCCTTGCCATTTTCCGTGTGTTTCATCTATCCATTGAAATCTCTCTCCTGTCAGGGCCCATACTGGACAGAGACTATACTTTTATTATTTTGCAGAGAGAAATAGGCTCTAACGGCCTATTTGGAAATCTTACAGCTTTGTAATTAGTATAATAGCAATATGAGGAAAAACAGCATAAAATAATCCAGCCATTGTCCTAATATCTGCTGTCGGAGCAAAGTAAATTAGATCTAAAATACTGGTGCAAGATTAGCCTTTAACTATATTTTACCAATATATCATTCAAACTAAAAAGCAAGGTAAAAAAAAATAATCCTTCAAGTTGCCTATTCACTGTACTCTGTTTCCTTTCGGTTCTCACCGTAAATGCAGTGCCTTGCCAGATCAGCATCCATGTCTGTCTGCTCTATTGCTTTTAAAAATGGAAAGCACCAGATACAAAGAAGAAAATAATAATTAGGGACAGAAAGCAAGAAACATTCCAGGAAAAGCACATTTAAAAATGAGCAACTACAGATCTGAAACTCAAGGCATAAGAAAATGGGAGAAGGGTACACATAGCAACAAAGAGTTTATTTTTTTGTGGTCAGAAAGCATGTGAGAGAAGCCCCTGGGGATCAAGAAGCAGCTGACAGAAAAGTGATGTGCTTTTGTTTTCTTAACTGTATCCAGACACACATTTTTATGGACAAGTGCAACACAGTAATACAAAGAAATAATTTGGAAGAATTAGGTTTTGTGTTTAATAGATGGGTATTGCATTTTCAAAATTATTTTTTTTCTTTAAAGTTGTATGTACTATTTTAATTATGTTTACATTAGAGAAAATAAACAAGAACAAGGTTGGAAGAAGCTGTGAGAAGTTTTTTTCCTTTTAAGTATCAAGTATCAATTCTAATATTCTCCAGTTTTGCTGGCTAAATCTCTTGGACACTCGAAAATAAATACATTGTGAACTCCAGCACTTCAATGGGTTATGAATATAAACATTTGAAAAGACTCTTTGTTTAAGATTCATTAAGTACTAAAATTAAAAACAAGCTGCCAAAGCGCATACAGATCAGCAAGATTAGATTTGGATATGGATCCTTCCTGTGAAGATCCCTGATCTCATGCAGAACTGCAGTGAGTGAGGCTGTGGGGATGAGTGGGTCATAAGCAAAACAGGGAGAATGCCATATCAACCCACTGCAAGATAGAGTTAAGCAGCGATAACATCTCTCTTCCTCTCATCTGATTAACTTTTAGTACCTTATAACTACAATTACAAAAGCTTCTCTACTTGCTACCATCTCTTAGCTAGAAATTTCTGATGCAAGTACAATACTCCATTTTATAGCCCTTCTAAACTGCACCTGCAGACAAGCCCCCTGCTTCTAGAATAACTGCAATGCACTTTTCCTTCTCCAAAATATGCTAGTTTTAAATTTAATGAAGAAAAAAAGAAGCTGCTCCAGAATATAGGATCTGAAGTACAAAAAGATTCCTTTTCTCCCTTAACTCAGTCATTAGACTAAAGTGTTGCATTAATAAATCTAAATCTTGCCATAAAGAATGAATATGGACACAAGCAGCCTCCAAATCACGTAAAAACATTTCTGCCTTTACATGTGTGATGCCAAAGATAATCAGCAAGAAATATAAAGCAAACCTTAACATACTGACTTACTTTTGGCAGTGCTCGTTTGAGTAATCAGAATGCAAGAACTATCAAGAGCTTAGGTTTAAAATATAAATCTGAGCACACCAAAAGACATACTTGAAATACTCAGATGCAAATTCGTGATCCATGCAACCTTCTGTAAAGTCAGTATTATACAGCAAGCTTAAATTAATCCTATGCAACTTGCACAGAATACTCCTGCTTTAAAAAAAGCCCACAGTAAGTGCACAGGGTTACAGGAGTAGCTGTTATATATTTATGGGATTCCATACTGGTGTACAACTTGGAATCAAGCACATCCACTTAGCTAGACAGACTCTTTAATATGCAGCACAAGTGACCAGCCTTCATGATTACATCCAGTTCTTTCCAGGACCTTCAAATATAACACTGAAACCAGCTGAACACAACAAACAGGCTGACAGAAAAAAATCCAGTCCTGAAGGCTTGCTTTTACCCCAAAACCAACCTAACCATGACTGAAGACTTGAAGCTTACCACCATCTTCCAACACACCAATACCTTTCTTTCAGCTGTTTATTTTCATTACCTTTCTTTGGACGAATTAGTAAAAAATGAGGGGGGGAAATAAAGTAATTAGTGATTAATATAGCCAAGCTGATGTCACTAGAGGCTCAGAGTGCCATTAGTCACTTAGTATAATGATTTTCCGCATTATCTCCTCCCCTGTCAGTATATCTCAAAGTATTTTCCAGTGGAAGCATGGACCTTTGTATAGTTAACAAAACCCCATTGTCAGCAGGCTTGTTTTCATTAATTTTTCATGATGGACCTATTTAAGTTGTCATAGTTAAAAATCATTGCTTTAATAAAATCTCAGTTTCCTTTGTACATCTTTTCTTAGCATCTCCTGACACCAGACTAGCTCTTGCTCCTGAATTCACATTGGTCACATCAGCTTTTGAAAATCATGTTCACACTGTGCTACCAGCAATGCTGATCATCCCACACCAGCCAAGGACTCCACTAAATTGCAAATGCAACCAAAGAGAAAGTTTTCCAATATATTATCATCTACTCCCAACGGGCTGACAAATACTCTAGAGGATCACTGATACGAGGTCAACAAGGAACAAAATTTCAAGATTGATACTCAGAAGTCAATGATATCTAGAAGAAATTCAGACAGAAAATAAGCTGGGCTTATGAGGTAAGTACAAATTATCTGAATTAATTTAAGTAGGAAAAAAAAGATCTAGTTTAGTTTGTGATGAAAGTTAAGAACAGAGCTGACTAAATGAAACATTTGTTTCAAGATTACCAGGAACACTCACACGCTTCTCCCATACCACAACTCCACTACTTGTGCATGATGTCAGCAAATCAAGAACAGCTCTTTCCCCTAGCAAAATAATGTTAAGAGGAAGCATTTATCTTTGATACTAGAATCATTACTTCATTATAATAAGCTGTTTCCTTTAACTCGTGTACTCTGTACTCCAGTTGATTACAGCTTACAAGACCAATACTTCTCAATATATTTTCTCTGGAAGTTAGACATCAACTTTTTCACCAACTAGATATGCCCAGTATTATTTGTTTCCATTCATATAAGAATTCTTACAAAGAGGTGTTTTCCCACCTTTTCATATTCATGGATGTTGCTGCCTACAGGCTTTTCTAGACAGTGTAACTTAACAAGAATGGAAAAAAATGAAACAGCAGCAGCACTAAAGCTAGGACACATATGAGTCAAAAGTATGTTAAACTCCATATGTAATGTTACTAAAGAAATTCCAGAAAAACAAGTGGCTTGATCCAGGTGTCTGTGGTTACACTCTCAAATCTTCAACTGACAGCTGTAGCTCCAAGTGATTCAAGCTAACTGGCTAGGTTTGCTGAATGATATTTTCAAACTTTTAAATTAAAATTACTGCTTTGAATTTAAAGGTAACTAAAGATCTAGATACCCTGCCCACAAAAGCCAACATTAGGATTCATTTTTGTCACAACTAGGGCCCCCTTATCTGATGGACAAATCCGACAGGAGAAAAGACAGAATCATGATTACATAACCTCTCTATTCACACTGATATGTTAGCAGCAAGTGTAATTATGATAATAAACAAAATGAAACATATACAGAGGTTTAATAAAAATCAGTATAGATGGCACAGATTAGGGGGATATTAACACCATTTTAAAACAAGAGGTGGTAACAACTGAAATGACATGCACTCTTTCTACCAATCTGCCAGCAACAGTGATCTCTGAATTTGGAAATTATTTAGCTAACTCTCAGGATCAATACCTCAGCCCAAAACCAGCATGGTCTTTGGTCACTGGCCCCACAAGTGTCACTGGTCTTCTTATAAGTAGTATCTTCTGCACAATGTAAGCATTTTCAGAGCTTTTGTAGTATCTGAGCAACGTTTCTTGGTACTTGCACTAGTAAGCATCGAAAGAATCAATTGCGACACAAAATAATGTTTTTTGTCCTAAATCACAAATTGGACTGAAGACTAACTTTCCTTTAACTTATTTTGCATGAAATATTAAACACAGTTTAAAGCAATCTTACCATCATGAATCTCAAATGCCAAACTAGTGATCTTCTGTGTAATTATCATCATTGGACTGTTAGAAAAAAAAGGAAGAAAAAATATTTTAGAAAGAAGTTTATGATTTTCTTTCACATGGAAATACCAGGGAAAGTTTATACTAATAGTACAGGTTAATTATTCTCAACCACAAGATTTTCAGTGCAAGGACAAGGTAATTTGCTTTTGGAGCTCAAAACATTCATTCACTGCAATGAAGAGAATTTAATGCCTAGATATAGTATTTGATAACCTATGCCTTCTATTGCTACATTAGGCTCCACAGAAAGAGCCAAACCATTTCAGATTTATTTTCTACTGACATAGTTTATTTTTCTACTAATGTAGTTTATTTTTTTTTTACAGTGGGAAGAGTAAAGAAAAAAGGGCAGTAAGAGTAATTATATACAAAGTAGATTACAGCAACAGTAAGCAAAGAACAATAAAAATAAATCAAAGTTGAACAGTGCTGTAATTTATTTAGATATACAGACTACTTCCACTGCTTCTACCAACACCTGGTCCTATGCTTAATTTTTCCATCTAGAATTATTATTTGCTTCAAGTAAATGTATCTGGCAAAACAAAAACCCAGCATAATTATGCTGGCTCCCACAGAGTTTAGTTTGTTTTGATTTGGGTAAGCTTGAGCAGATCTTAAACTGTCCAAGAGATAGTCTTCCCTGGCTAAGCAAGTCAGCTTTATACTGAGAAATTATACTGTCTTTGTAGTATTGAAGAGTTTTTTACTGATATAAATCCCAGCATTGTTAACCTTCTAAGTGGGGGAGGGAGGGGATGGGAGAGAGCATAAAGTAGGCTACCAGAATTTAGAAATTTAACTTTGAAATCAGATCTCAAAAATGTATCGGACTGTATCTGAACTGGAGACAAAAAAAAAACCACAAACAAACCCCCTCCCCCCAAAAACAACCCAAAATAATCATACTGTAGGATGAGTACATGGTTTTGTTCAAGTCTTTTGACTGCACCTGGCCTTGGCGTAACACATTCAAACTGGCACAGAAAAAGAAATCCAAGAGCCATCAGGTTCTCTTTCACTGACAGGGCTATGCCAGTATTTTGCCAGATGGCTCAGTCTGTCAAATTGATTTTTTTTTTAGGTTTTGGTTATTTCAAAGGACACAAAATTTGCAGACCTCAAAATACAATCAGGAAAAAAGTTTTTTCTACCGTATTATCAGTGGCCCAAAATCCTGATATCACTCTATCACCCAATATTGACGGGCAGGGGTCAGTGAGGAAGAAAACTAAACAAGGACAGTCTGGGAAATCCCTCATACCTCTTTCTAGCATTGAAGCTGTAGACCTGCCTGGTGCTGGCAGAAAACCCCAATTGATTCTGAACATAATGGGTTTTCCCTCTGTAAATGGACATGTGACAGCATGGATCCTGTCTGCTGGAAGGATGGAGCCCAGGAGGAGCTCAGTCAGAGCTTACACTAATTCTAGCTGATACATCTGTCATTGTTATCATAGCAGACCCTCCGGGGTTTTTGTTTGTTTGTTTGGGTTGTTTGGTTTTTTTTGTTGTTGTTGTTTGCTTTTTTGTTTTTTTGTTTTGTTGTTTTTGTTTTCTCCTTAAGTGGCTATTCCAGTACCTCCCGAGATTTGGCTGAGGTGCAACAATCTAGAGACTAAAAGAAGAAAAGTCCTTTCTGGAACAGGAAGGCCTGTGAACCTGGAATTTAACCATCCCTTTTAGGTGCTGGCAGAAATACAAAGGAGGCAGTGGAATGCTCACTGGCAGCCAGGATCTATTAGTAACGAAACCAGGACCACACAGCTCTGCACTCGCAATTGCACCTCTAGCACGAGGTCTCCTCAGCTTTCTCCACTGCCAAAGCATTGATTCCTTCCTTCAAACTTTTTTGCAGGTTCTCTGGGCTTGGACACCTGAGATGGGCATGGCATGCTAGGAGAAATATCTAGGTAAACAGATATTCAAAGCTCTTCTGGGGTTAACCACTATATGAATCCATGCCAATATCTTTGGAAGAACTTCCTGGTGCTGGGGTTCAACAGCTGGTTAGGCAACTTTTGTTATTTTCTTGAACCTACTCTCTTCCCCTGGAACTAGAGAAAATTAGCAGAAAATAGACCCCTTTGGTTCATTTTCTGTCTCCTCCTGTTTTGGAAGTAACCTCTGTCTCAGGCCTCAAGGGAGCAGATCACAGAATAGTTTTGGTTGGAAAAGACCTTTAAGATCATGAAGTCCAACCGATACAGTACATGTCAGAGATCTAATGTGATATGCATACATCAAACTCCCAAACTGGTGCATGAAAAGATGGTTTAAATCAGGCAGCTCAAACATACAATCAGAGTTGGATCTAAGCTTCAGAACAGTTCTATCCAGAGCACAGATCTCTTAGGTCTTTGGATGTGTACAGACCTAGCAGAAATCTCTGATCTAACATCAAACCAACGGAGTCACAAAGACAGCTGCTATCTGAAAGCAGTACAGTCACATCTGAGAAATGGTCTGCTCAAGCTCTACTAAGAGTTTTGAAAGCAGCAACAAACAAGTGCAATTATACTGTTTCCAGAGTCAGCTCAGAGCTGCCAAGGTTGTACAGTGAACTCGAAGGGACAGCATTTGGATTACAGTTCCATTTGTAATGGTGAAATTTAATTCACATCAGTAAATCTACTTTTAAAGTGTCTGTGTTGCAAGCTCATTATAGCCAGTGGAGATCTAGTCAACAGTCAGGGGCATCCAGCAAGTGACCCAGTTCATGCTAAGGTAGACACACAGTGGTGGGTCAGCTGAAATGCCCTCCAGACTCTACTGTCTACATCAATCAGGTCTCCACTGATTACAATTGGAACTTGAGTATCTGGCTTGAAGGCAGACACTTGGATGTAGGCATAAACGTAGAAAGATGTTTCAGAAGGTAAGCCCCTGCTAAAAATGACAGAAAAGATCCACTGAACCATAAAACCTTTTGGCTTCAGCCTACAAGTGAAGTTTCTGGACTACATGCCTGTTGCTAATGGAGACTGTGAAGCAACAAGGCTAACAAGCACACCTCTATTACACAACACAGGTAATACCAAACTACAAAGACCACTTCCATTCATAGTATTCCTGATGTATTTAATGCTTTTTAAAGCAGACTAACAAATACCCTATCTCTGTTTTCCAAAATACATACTGTCCTTTAAATGAACAAAACACTATCACAGTAGCAAATCTATTTATAGGAAAAGTTGTGCTTCACTCCTCTGTGTCTGCAACAGAAAGAACCACCACCAATATGGTTTATTTTTACTTTGCCTATTTAATTCTGTTTTGCTCCTATACAGCTCAAGTTCAATATACATTTAAGTTCACTATATAAAATGAGAACAGGCATAGACAAAACTTTCTGTTTCCAATGGCTGTGTGACTACCCCACCATGTAGGTGCCTCTCTCCTCAGCCTTCCCCCTTCTGGAACATATGACATAAAACCAAAAAAGAAAGAAGCAAAAGACTAAATTCCATAAAATGCTCCAATTTTCCTCACAAAGTGGTATCAGACTGTGCCAGGCATGCAAGTACATCAGACACAATTCAAGCTTCATCATGTTGTCATGGGAAGTAACAGAGATTTTAGGGGGAAAAGTAAAAAAAAAAGTTAAAGCATAGGTACATATATATTTTGTATGTGCACACACATCCAATTTCCTCCCAAAATTTAAAAGGCTGACACATGTAACTTGGAAAAAAAAGCAAACCAATAACAGATACAGTATCACTCAGGAAAACAAGATGGAAAGATTATTTTTCCGCTTACCCAGAAAAATCAGCAGAATACTGTCCATAATCAAAGATATAGACTCTAGTGATTTGGCACACAGTGAGGTATCCCAAAGCAAAAACAAAGCAATACCTGGAAGGAAAATGAAAGAAGAATGCTTTCCAATTAAAAACCATAAACATTTCTCCATTGAACAAACTACCTTTTAAGTAGAGTTTAGTCTCCAATTATTTCTAGTAAATATTACAGAACTGGAGCATGTAATTACACCTTTCAATCTGACTGTGGTTCTTTGGTAATATTTACTCTATGCAAGCTTATAGCTGTTTGCTGTTTTGTTTTTTGTTTGTTTTTTAGTGTGCAGTACTGACTTACAAGCTCTATTGTCATTAGCCAAAATATTTATTAATACAAATAAAGCATAGAATTTATCATTTCGAGTGCCACTGTAAAAACTGGAATTGCTATACAGAAAAAAATGAATCTGTCAAGCTTTTAATTTTTTAGTTCAAAGTTCACTCTCATCTATATAAGTATAGAAATTTGGCAAATTGTACATCACACATCATTTCCATTGAATACATTTCTATACATTCAAAACTGAACACCACAAATCCCAATGCTGTTGTTTTCAAAGGAACTGGAAGAGGCAACTACTTTTCAAATACACACATTAAAACATAACTGACTGAAAAAGGAACAGGCTGCCTTTATGCCTCCTGTTAAAGCTGACCATCAGCAAATGTAAGAAAACACAAATAAGAACCACCTTGTACAAGTATTATAAATTTAATTTCATATATAATTTTTCAGGTCAGGGTTGGGATTTTTTTTACCCCTTTTTCAGATGTGCAACAGTATACTAATGAGAACTGATTTGCCAATACATCTTACAAAATCTGCCAGATATTGTTCGCAGTCAAAAAGGATGGTGAATGCCAGCAGGAATTTAACTAATCCCTTAGGACTTTACATATGAAATTTAGTTTTGAACTTTTCTATATAACTTAGGAAACATTCATGGTAATGAAATCAAGCACTTGCTTTATGTTCACAAGACTAACGTGCAACTCCTACGGCAGACCATACTGTACATTCAAAATCCAGTTAGATTGAAAATATTCACACACCAGTCCTAGCCATGATGTTCCATTTGGATGTAGGTGAAATAGTGAGGGACACTACAGGAAGACCCTGGAACACACTTTTCCTTTCTTTTCCAAACAAATATTATTGTAAAAAAAGTGTTAACACAAAAAATTCTCAAGTCTTAGAAATTACTCTTCAATCTGAAAGCTGCCACACAGAACACTTGCAGTTCAAACTTTAATTAATAATTGTGCTAGATATAAGTAATTTCATATTTTAAAACATCCAACTTTCAAATTCTAGATTACCCTATATATCAGTAGATACATTAAACCACACTTTTTACTTTTTTAAAAAAGCTTTACGGTACCTGTTTTAGCAATTGTTTACTTTCTGTTCTTCTGAATATTAATAACCCTGAATCAGTATTATATTGGGTGGCTAATTGGTACAAGTGTTTATAATAAGAATCCAACAAAATTACACAATAATTGACTCATAATTGTAAGAAATTATTTCAGCAAGAAAAACAATTTAACACAATTAAGTAGTATGTACTGGACTGCAGATAGCAGGAATATGATAAAATGTAGAGCTCTTAAAGCTTGGAACCAATTTTTTCCTGAGATATTTTAAGATATTTTTAACTATCTCCTCAAAAAAAAAAAAATAATCACTCAGGTTTCACAAAAATGAGGAGTATATGGGTTTAGTTTGCCTGCACCGAAATCAGTCCCAGCTCTTCCATTCATTAAAAATTCAGTATGATTTTCAGCTCCACCAGTCTCTTGATGTACATACTAACAATTCCCAATTAAAAGTAGATACCTACATACCCACCCATAGATAACATACAAAAAAAGCCAACAAAAATAAAATACTGTAGTTTTCTTTAAGAGAATCTCATTTTATCCCCGCTGCCAAGATCATGTATTTATTAACAACAGTCTGTTCACAGTATATTGCAACAGGCCTAGAATAAACAGAATTACAAAAGTAACCCTAACTACAGATTTTGTACTTCAAAATGCTATCCATAGCAGCAACATATGCTTTGTTAGGACAAGAAACACACTTAATACATCAGTGAATTAGGTACCCACCCTCAGATGGAAGAAAACACACACCAGTTTCTACCTCGTACAGTTTATGTCATAAAATATTTATGCTGTTTTTAAACAAGATATTATGAAGACTTCTTTTTGCAAGCAGAAAAACTATGCTGGTAAGTATAACTGAATAAACACTAATAAATGTCCTAAAAGAAGAAAAGCACTGAAACATCAGGACAGTCTAGGCTCCTTTCTATACAGTCATTATGATACAGTCCTGAAGCATTATGTGAACGTGCAACTGCAAATTCCTGGGTCATGGAAGAAACGGTTCATTATTCTTGATATTTTTTGAAGGTTTTGCAGTCAAGTTCAAGACACATGCAGTGATTTAACTTACTGCATACCTTCCACATGCTGCACTCAATAAGTCTGATTTCCCCATGAGCGCTTCCTTAGTTATTCTCTGTGCATTCAAGTGTTTCATAAAAATTGCATTCCTCTTTAAGATGAATTTTAGTGATATTCAATGTTACCCCAATTCTGCACTTAGAGGAAATTGAGAAATAAAGAGATTACGTGGGTCTGAATACCCAACTGGGGAGATGCAAGGTCAGTTCTAGGGCAAACTCACCTTTTTTGAAGTTGACAGAAAAGGCATCACCAATAGATTTCAGTCACACACACACGCAATGCTCCGTACTTCCATCCTCATAGATAAGCTGATGACTTGTGGGGCTGGATGAGCAGACCACCACTTGGATTGAAAACGTGTTGAACAGCCAGGCTCAGAAAGTGGTGATCAGGGGCACAAAGTTGAGTTGGAGGCCAGTAACCAGCAGTATACCCCAGGGGTGAATACTGGGTCTGATCCTCTTTAACATCTTCATTAATCATCTGGATGAGGGGCAGTGTACCCTCATGAAGTTTGCTGATGACACAAAACTGGGACGAGTGGCCAGTACACTGGAAGATCTTGCTACCATCTAGAGGAACCTCAACAGGTTGAAGAAATGGACTGACAGAAAACTTGCAACAGTCAACAAGGGGAAGTACAAAGTCCCACATCTGGGGAAGAACAACTCAAGGCACCAATATATGTTGAGGCCACCCAACTGGAAAGCAACTTGGCAGAAAAGGACCTGGGTATCCTGGTGGACACCAAGTTGAAACACGAGCCAGCAATGTGCCCTTGCAGTAAAGAAGGCAGGGGGAGAATGAGGAACTGAGGTTTTTCCAACATCTTTAAATGAGAAAATATCATTTGCTATCACACCTGAGTAGAAGCCCAACCGGCACCTTACCTTGAGGAAAGCCAGAAACATCTATCAGCTCCAGCACCTGCTATCCTTCCCAATACCCTCTTCCAAAGCAAAACCTAACTTTACTATGAAGAGTCCAGTTAGAAAGAACCACAATAAAACGAGTGCATCCTTTCCAGCTTTCATACAGCATTTCTACAGCATTTCTCTGGTTTTCATATCTGCTGACCAAAATGTCAGCCACCTGGATACTCCCAGATACTCTTCAAAATAATGTCAGCCATAGCTGACACGGTGGGATTTATTGCAACGTTCAGTTAACATCCACACTGCAGTTACAGTGCATAAATGGATGAAAGAAAAAAACCCAGCCTACACTTCTTGCTGAGATTCCAGATTCCATTTTACAATCTAAAACAAAAGCTGTCTTCCACAAAACAGTGAAACTTGCTTTTATGTTGCATTCACCAAACACAACTATGAATTTTAACTATCTTTCAACTATGTCAGCCACCAGCTCCAAATTGCGCACAGCCTGGAAGATACCAAATTTTTAATTGATGAGGAAAACACAGGAACTTGCAACCCATACAATGCTTTTCACCTTCCAAGTTCATCTCTGCACATTAGCCACACCACATCACATCTCTTGATAAGAAGTGTCATTTAACCAGGAAAAGTACAGCATTATGCCCTCCCTAAAGGAGACCTTAAAAGTTTACAACAGCTTGTGTCATTCCTGTTATTTCTCCTGCAGGTTTGTGGGGCAACTTGCTGATCTTCTTAACTCTCATACAAATCCAGCTTTACTTAAATTCAGAACAGATCTGAAAATGCTTTGAAAACTTTCTAAAGTACTCTTACTGCGTGTTTCCTACCCTCTTCAAAGACTCATTCACTAAAATCACCCCTTAGAACAGAAAACTGAGTGAGGTTTTTGCAGAGCCCAACCACATGAAGTTTTACTCAGCTACAACAAAATTAATTACAGGCTGTACATGAATGCAATCATTCTACCCAAGGCTAAATTTTCTCCTCCAGCAGAAAAGCAATTGGTCTTTAAAAGTCAATGTTACTCTCTACCTGCTACTCGGTGAATAACGTTCCTGTGAACAGAATGACAGAAGGAATACACATTGGACATGAACAACTACAAGCAAGTCACAATATAGTTATCATTACAAATAACTTGAAGACAAACTGACCTGTAATAAATATTGTACTATATATAATATTGTATTATATACAATAAGACACAAGGACATTCATTTAGAATATGTTCGAGACTAATTCACAGGATCTTTGTCAAAATGACATTATCAACAGATGCAACAAAGTCAGACGTGTCAGGGTGACACTACAGTAATGAAGTAGCAGAAAGCAGAACAGATTGTCTGTTACGTGTAACTTCTGATCTAAAATTTTAAAAAAATAATATTTTAAGCAAAGAATACTGGATAACCTGTTATACAGGAGGGCTTTTCTTGTATAAGTCTGCCATATTATATTTTAATTCCTTACTATTTCGAACTTCCCAGAGCACTGAAAATAGTACTTAATATGTTTTATCCATAAAATTCTATCATTCCTTTAAAAATAAATATATCAAGTAAACTAATCAGAGTTTTTTAAAAGTATATTCTAACATATACATAAAACTTATACTATACACATATTACAATATATAGGAAATACTAAGTCAGCAGCCTCTCCAAGCAGTACTCTACATAAGGTGGTCATCAAGAGAACTTCTGTTTAATTCTATTTAAACAAAAAAATGCAAATAATCTCTTATTAGCAGAGAAAATAAATTGCCCTACATCATTATTTCTTGTCCAGTCATTTTTTTTAAGTAACATTAATCAACATAACATTAGGAGTTTTTGCCTGCATATACATGAAGCCAAAAAGCTCTCTTATATCTCTATGTATACATACACATATCTATAGATACATACACACATACGATATACAGGCTTCAGTTCTTTCACATTAGATGAACTTTCTTTTCATTTCTGAATATCTTGATGGAACTCAATATACATTTTCTATTACGCTTTCTACCACTAAACTGGAGTAGCTACATTAAACAGACTTCTGAAGCACCATTTCTGCTAATGCAGAGAATCTCATCAATGCCATCCCGGTACTACTCCTCTTTTCTAACATCCTCCCAAGTTTAGCAGAGCTAACACAACATCCACACTTGCGCTGCTCATCTACTTCAGTGCAAAGTGATTTTGTTTCAACAGCTCACTTTTTTCCCTACAGACAAAGCCTTTTTATCCAGTGTTGCCTTATAAATTCATTCCATGCGATACACCTACTACTCTGCCCACCACAACATCTGTAACGGAGGAGGACACAAAGGCCCCACATGAGTGGCAGCACTAGGTCAGACAAAGCCTCCATCTATAGCCCAGGATCCAGGACTGTGTTCTTCCCCAAAGCAGCAGCTAACACACAGACACCCAGGAAAGCAGATGAGTAGAACAGAAACTACAGGGCATTTCAAAAAGATAGATCCAATTTCACTATATTTTCAGTTTTAGATTGAGTCCAATTTGTGAAACACCCTGTACTTCCCAACCCTCACCCAACTGGTGAGTGAACAGACAGTTGGATTGCTCGTTACTGAAGCGTGATGGTAAGAACGTTTCCTTCTCTGGAAATGGGCTCATAGGCAGCCTGGTTTTGTCTCTGTTTTGTTTTTTTAATGCATTTTTTATCTCCACTTGAAGTATTCAGAAGGGACAGACAAGGCCGCAGATCAGAAGGCTTCCAACTGGCTCAAAAGGATTAAAATTGCTTGCATTTGAGAGTCATTTCTTGAAATACAGAGAGGACTGGGACTTGGTTAGGGCCACATACTCTGAGTCTGTAACCAGACTCAAACCATCAGCACCTTAAAGACCTAGATTCAAACATGGTGTCCACACATATAATATTCCTCAGCACACTACTCTAGCAATTTTTTGCTCCAAAGCACACCCTCATCTTTATCACCCTTTGTTGTTCTAAATACACTTCCCAAAGATCTGTTAATTTTTACATTTTCAGCATAACTACATACAAATTTTATAGCACAGAATGAGCCAGCAGAACCTGCTTATATAAAGCTTCCATAGCTTTATATTCTGTGGTTTAACAGCAGAACCCCCAGCTTTTCTCTGTGTCCCTCAGAAATTTTGGGTTGCTGGCTAAGGAAGAACAAGAACACCTGTACATTAGTTCTAGAGCTTTGTATCTGCAGATGGGCAATGGGGCTGCGCACAGGCCCAGGCTAACCGTAACACACATTAGCTGATTGTATTTGCACAGCTAGGGGGGCAAGGTGCATTTTTGTTTGATTTTACACTTCTGGGGGACTCAGTACCTTAGTCATAAAACAATTGGTCAAGTACTTACCGTACCTATTTCTGTTTGCACAAAATGCAGTAAAAATAGAACTGTGACCTTGACAGAGGCATGCTTTGGGAGATGTCATAACAGCTTCTGTTATTTTAGGCTCTTCCCACGTAGTGGAAGGACAACAGCACAGTGTGCTATTTTGCTGGAAGAAAGTTAAATAAACCAACAACACAGGGCACTTCTCTGCCAGTGAGACAGCACATATTGTGGATTGAGTCTTGAAATAAAGGTTCCGTGCCCAGTCAAGATCCACTCCTTCCATTATGTTGGGAAATGATACTTTTTTGCTTTGTTTTTTTTTCATGTGTAATTATTTGGTTCAAAAGGCAGACCTGACCACCATGTAACATTACACTGCTTTGATTTTTAGAAAAGGTGACAGGATAGCCTCTGAGTTTTCTCATGCCCTGTGCTGAAAGCTGCTGCCTGGGTTTGTTGGTTTGTTTTTCCTACTGTTTGTGCCAACATAAAAAAAAATTGTCTCTAGGGTCAGAATTGAATACTTACAAAAAAGCAGCAATATTAATTGCTTTAATTCTAATGAGCATAATTAGTTTTCGTTGTTCACACAGAGAAATTCAACTCTGTGCAGCTAGAACACAGTATTTGCTTGCAAAACTTCAGGGGGAAAAAATATACATCAAGCAAAAATGTTCAAAGTGCCAAAACTAAAGACCTATCTAATTCTGTAATCATCAATACCAGCCAATAAAAATATTGATTAGAATTATCTTAGTTTTGACTGTCAAACAGTCACAAGGTAAGCTAGTCTGCCACAACCTGCTGCTGTTACACCATCAGTAAGGCATTTGACACTGCCTCCCACAGCATCCTTGCAGCTAAATTGAGGAAGTGTGGGCTGGAGGATTGGGTAGTGAGGTGGGTTGTGAACTGGTTGAAAAGTAGAGGTCAGAGAGTTGTGGCCAATGGGATGGAATCCAGTTGGAGGGCTGTGACCAGTGGAGTCCCTCAGGAGTTGGTCCTGGGACCTGTACTATTCAATATTTTCATTCACAACCTGGATGAGGGAACAGACTGCACCCTCAGCAAGTTTGCTGATGGCACAAAGCTGGGAGGGGTGGCTGACACAGCAGAGGGTTGTGCTGCCATTCAGCGAGACCTGGACTTAATGAAATACAACAAGGGCAAGTGTGGAGTCTTGCATCTGGGAAAGAACAACCCCATGGATCACTGTAGTACGGGGTCTGACCTGCTGGAGAGCAGAGAAGGAGAAAGGGACCTGG
>VZRW01007026.1:212295-266269 GCA_013398125.1 Aegotheles bennettii | reverse complement strand
CCAGAGAGGCTGTGGAGTCTCCTTCTCTGGAGACATTCAAAACCTGACTGGATGCATTCCTGTGTGCCCTGCTCTAGGTTGTCCTGCTCTGGCAGGGGGGTTGGACTAGATGATCTTTTGAGATTCCTTCCAACTCCTAACATTCTGTGATTCTGTGATCACCCTTTGGTAATGAGCAATCCAGATATCTGATCCCACTCCATCCCTCTTCCACTCTGAGTTGAAGATCTTTGAGTCTGATAGCCATATCAAAATAGATTAGATATAGATAGATAAATTAGATATAAGGAAGAAATTTTTCACCATGAGGGTGGTAAAACACTGGAACAGGTTGCCCAGAGAGGTGGTGGATTCTCTGTTCCTGGAGACATTCAAGGCCAGGTTGGATGGGGCCCTGAGCAACCTGGCCTAGTGGACGATGTCCCTGCCCATGGCAGGGGGGTTGGACTAGATGACTTTTAAGGTCTCTTCCAACTCAAATTGACTTTGCATCACAGAATAGCTTAACAATTGGACAGAGTTCTCCAACATTTAGATACAACAACAGTTCTACACAACATAAGGCACAATGGCTACATGCAGCCTCCAATGCCACTTGCTTGATTTGCCTACAGCTATCGCACAGTGGCTCTGTGAGCTGGTCAGCACACGCTGGCCACACGTCAGGGCTGCATCCCCAGATCACTGCTGTCTGTGTTGGGTTTTGCTGAGCCACTGAAAGAAAAAACAAGCTACACAGGCCCATTGTTTTCCTGCATACAAACAAGACACGCAAAGCCATGGGACTTGCCATAGGACAAGGCTTCATTAGCTCAACTGAACCCAGAACCACTTGTGATGGATTTGCTGGTTTTGCTTACTACAGATTCACTGTAGACATTAACACTTGCCTCATCACATCATCATTTTGCTGTTTTGCTACATAATGGCAACACAATGGCTTGGTAAAGTAAAGGTACACAGAAAACAAGGAGGTGACTGGTAACAACCAACAGAGTTTCACCAGAGGCAAATCGTGCCTGACAAAGTTGGTCGCCTTCTATGAAGGGGTTACAGAGTTGGTGGATAAGGGCAGAGCAACTGATGTCATCTACCTGGACATGTGCAAAGCATTTGACACCGTCCATCATGACATCCTCGAAATTAGAGAGGCATGGACTTGATGGACGGACCACTCGGTGGATAAGAAATTGGCTGGATGGTCGCACGCAAAGAGTTGTGGTCAACTGTTCAATGTCCAAGTGGAAATCAGTGACGACTGGCATTCCTCAGGGGTAGGTACTGGTCGGTACTTTAACATCTTTGTCAGTGACATGGATGGTGGGATCGGGTGCATCCTCAGGCAGTTTGCTAACAACACCAAGCTGTGTGGTGCAGTCGACATGCTGGATGGAAGGGATGCCATCCAGAGGGACCTTGACAGGCTTGAGAGGTGGGCCCATGCAAACCACATGAAGTTCAACAAGGCGAAGTGCAAGGTCCTGTACATGGATCGGGGCAATCCCAAGTACAAATACAGGCTGGTTGAAGAATGGATGAGAGCAGCCCTGAGAAGGACTTGGGGGTGTTGGTTGATGATAAGCTCAACATGAGCCAGCAATGTGTATTTGTAGCTCAAAAAGCCAACAGTATCCTGGGCTGTATCAAAATAACTGTGACTAGTAGGTTGAGGGGGGGGATTCTCCCCCTCTACCCTGCTCTTGTGAGACCCCACCTAGAGTACTGTGGGGGTCTTAAGTAGATCAGCTTAAGTAGAATATAGAGCTGTTGAAGAGAGTCCAGAGAAGGGTCATGAAGATGTTCAGGGGGCTGGAGCACCTCTCCTATGAAGACAGGCTGAGAGAGTTGGGGTTGGTCCACCTGGAAAAGAGAAGGCTCTGGGGAGACCTCATAGCAGCCTTCCAGTACCCGAAGGGGCTACAGGAAAGCTGGAGAGGGACTTTTTATAAGGGCATGGAGTGACAGGATGAGGGGAAATGGTTTTAAACTGAAAAAGGGTAGATTTAGATTGGGTATTAGGAAGAAATTCTTTCCTGTGAGGGTGGCAAGACACTGGAACAGGCTACCAAAGAAGGTTGTGGCTGTCCCCTTGCTGGCAGTGTTCAAGGCCAGGTTGGATGGGGCTTGGAGCACCCTGGTCTGGTGGGAGATCTCCCTGCCCATGGCAGGGGGGGTGGAACTAGATGATCTTTAAAGTCCCTTCCAACTGAAACCATCCTATGATTCTAAATCTTGAACCAAGCTAAATAAAACAATCACTCTATTTATAACTACAGGCCAGATCATTAATAGATGAGAAATATAAGCACAGATATTCTCGTCAAAAATGCATACTAAAACCCTGTATTTTCCACATGCTGTCTAAGTTTACATTCTCTCGCTTTCTGATCTCTTGCCCTGCTCCCTCCAAACGTGGAACATCTCAAGGACGAGGAGATCAGCTTCAGGCTCTCATACATGGAAGAAACATCATCTATAACTAAAGGGAGGGCAGGGGAAAGGGTATACTCATTTCTTCCCTGGGATGGAAGAAACATGTGTGCTTCATTCTTCCTGCAAGTCTCCAAAGGAACATGGAACCAGGAAGAGTGGGAATAGAAAAATTGATTCACTCAGATCTGAGAGCTGAAGTTGACTCTGTCCAAAATCTTAATGTTAAACTGAGATGAGACAGGAGAGGTCACTTAAGTTCTCTTTCACATGAAAAACTATAGTATGTCATATCAACCCCTATGTCTTCAATTGCTTGACAGTATAACAATAAACAATGTAGATAAGAGCACTAGATCTGACCTTTATTTTTAAAAATTGTCAATAGTACATGGCACTTAACACACACAAAGAAAAAAGCCTAACAGCTTCACAACACAAAATATCTAAGGGCAGAACTTCATGCTGGAATCTGCCTTACAAAGCCCAGATGAAGGAAGGAGATTCTTGACACATCCTCTGACAGAGATGAGTACTCATAACTCTGAAATAAAATCACTAAGTTCCACAAACACTTCTATGCTGATGCTGTGAATTTTCATCTGTCCACCCATTTGTCTATATATTTGCCTAGCTACACGATGTTTCAGCAGCACAGCATGCAAAAAATTTTATCCTTCCTAGCTACATAATGTTTCAGCAGCACAGCATGCAAAAAATTTTATCCTTCCTAGCTACATAATGTTTCAGCAGCACAGCATGCAAAAAATTTTATCGTTGTTCCTCCTCCCATGTGATACATTAAGTAAACTTCTTTCAAATATCAGAACCATGTGCAGTATCTTTAACTTTGCAAACCAGCAGAAACCCATAGAGAACAGAAAAGGGTCTACTTTTAGGAGCTAAACAGCAACACAACTTCTGTAGGATATTTTTAAAGAAATAAAGATATTATTACAGAACATTGACAACAATAGGACTACCGAAAGCACTATTTTGAAGTACAGTCCTACTAGCCATAGTGGTTTAGCAACTGTAAACTAGAACTACTAAATACAAAATATTTTGCAAGACTAAATAGTTTTGTTTCAGTGGACCATAAAGCTTCATGCAAGAACTCAGAGACAGGAAAACAGAACAAATTATCTGCTGGCAAAACCATGGTGAGGTCAATCATTAAACCCACTACTGTCATAAAATTGGTATTTGGCAAATATCATCTTGGATAAAGATAAGAGTGGAGCTGATACTTCATTCACCCACTCATCACCCTGCTCTAGCTACACACCCTCCTTGTGCCCCTCGCACATTCTCACGTGCCACAGCTGTCGCTCCTTCCCGGCTGCAGAGCAGAAAGGATTCCCCAGCTGTCTCAGCCCCCCAGGCTCCAGTGCGACCCCCACATCCTTGCCTGGAGACACAACACCTGAGACAGAGAAACAGCACAACTGCAACACTGCTGGGAGACAGGGGAGTTTTGCTCAGCCATGAGCTGATGCCAGCTGGAATTTGTGTTCAGCCAGCCAGGAAACATTTTCTGCATGTGTTAAGGATGGCAGCAGCTGGGAAACATACGGGATGTGATTTGCTGAGAAGGTGGTTGTGCAGCCAGAATCAGCACACGGGGCTGCTAGCAGATTAATAAACAAACCAAATGCCTGCAAGGTGGAATATGCAAAGTGAAAGAGCACAAGAATCAAATTTAGTTAGAGAAGCAGAATATTTGAATGATTCCAGTTCCAAAGGAAAGCCAGGAGTTTGTGTTAGCAACCTAAAACATCTGGGAGACAGCTGCATTTCCTTTTAAACCATTTCTCAAAACAAAATGCCCCCTTTTACAGAGGTACTTATTAGAGGGGATGATGGTACTGTATTTATCACCCTATTTATTGCTTCATCTTCAGGAAGGAATCAATCAGTTCTTTGACTTCAGCTGGCCACTGCACCAACTGCAAGCCCCACAGCTGGTCTGACTGGCAAAGCTGCAGCCCTATTCCTTCCTGAGCTATTTACAACGTTTTGCATCTCAAGCAGCACAACGTCTGGAATAGAAGCTTTCTTGAAAAATCTGATTTACTTAAATTAGAGCTTAAATGAAACGCGTGCTTTGCTCCAATGCTTAACATTCCTTTAACCTGGAAAGACCTGTCCCTTCAGATGACCTGTTTAATTTCTGTCCAATTCTCTCTCCCACTCCCCCTCCACAAGCTAAGTTAAAGCACCACAATCACCCAACAACTCTGTATTTTCTACATCTTTTAATCAATGCATGGCAATGCATACAATATTCACATGATGCATCAACTTCACCACTGTCACAGCATTTGTCATATGCTCCTGCAGAATCACATGTAGATGTAAATCAGCTGTCTCCTGCTCCCAGCCTGGACAAAACTTGCCAGTAGCTCCATTTTCTCTGCTCCATGGTGAAGCCTGACACTGGTTACTCCTGAATACAGGATGGCAACTTCTGTTTTCATGCAGATTTCTTTTCTCCCATGTGACAGAAACACTATTGACTATTTCCAGGAGTGAATTTGAAATGCTCCACTAAAGAGTGATATGAAATAGAAGTGGCATGGCAAGAAACCTGTCCTCAACAAAAGTAAGCTCTATGCATAATGGCTATCTGTGGCATACAGTAGTCCTACTGCACACGCACAACGAAATACTTCAACTTGATGGCTGGGAAGAATCAGTACCTGGAGATCGTTGCATGCAAGTACACGAGGAAGCCATTATGAAAGAAGTCTTCCATTTATTTTTGGAAGATTTTTCCAGTTAACAATGGGAAACCAAAAAAAGTAAACTCAATGACAGTTCAAGTCATGGCACAATCACTCATGGAAGTGTCATACATTAACCCCAGGCAAATAATAATTATTCAAAGTTACATTTATGACCTCTAAGTTAGGAAGTAACTGTATTCTCAGAGTATATATTTTTATATTACACTTATTTATAATTCTATAAACTACTCCTTTTTTTAATTTTGTTTTACTTGGGTATTGCCTTGATCCTGTCTTCATACACATTTGAACTTCAGTGCACTTTCAGCCTACGTCAGCCCCTGAACTGCTTGCACTCTGCTTTGTAATCTCCCTGATCTTCAGTAAGGATGTGGAAAACCGCTTGTTTGTGATCGTCGAATCACAGAGTCACAGAATCCTAGGGGTTGGAAGGGACCTCGAAGGATCATCTAGTCCAACCCCCCTGCCAGAGCAGGGTCACCTAGAGTACATCACACAGGAACGCATCCAGGCGGGTTTTGAATGTCTCCAGGGAAGGAGACTCCACAACCTCTCCGGGCAGCCTGTTCCAGTGCTCTGTCACTCTCACAGTGAAAAAGTTTTTCCTGATATTCACATGGAACCTCCTATGCTCCAGTTTGCAACCATTGCCCCTTGTCCTATCATTGGTCATTACTGTAAAAAGCTTTGCTCCATTGTCCTGACCCTCACCCTTTACATATTTGTAAACATGGATGAGGTCACCCCTCAGTCTCCTTTTCTCCAAGCTAGAGAGACCCAGCTCCCTCAGCCTTTCCTCATAAGGGAGATGTTCCATTCCCTTCATCGTCTTAGTGGCTCTGCGCTGGACTCTCTCAAGCAGTTCCAGGTCCTTCTTGAACTGTGGGGCCCAGAACTGGACACAATACTCCAGGTGTGGCCTCACTAGGGCAGAATAGAGGGGGAGGAGAACCTCTCTCGACCTACTAACCACCCCGCTTCTAATGCACCCCAGGATGCCATTGGCCTTCTTGGCCACAAGGGCACATTGCTGGCTCATGGTCATCCTCCTGTCCACCAGGACCCCCAGGTCCCTTTCTCCTACACTGCTCTCCAGCAGGTCAGTCCCCAGCCGGTACTGGTGCAATGCCAGTCAAAATTTTCCCTCTAAATGCCTAGAGCAAATCCAATGCCTTACAAGTAACTACAAAAAAAAAAAAACAAACAATAAAATATCAGAATCTGTCAGTTTATTTCAGCCGAAAGAATGGTATCACCTCAAACAACATATTGTATAAAGTCAACTAGCAGAAACTTCTGGGTAGATTTAATCACAACATATGCTAGTGGAAGAGGCTACATTTCTGTACAATGCAGTTTTCACATCAATGCCAAGAATGATAAAGAATGTCAGGTTGCTCATCAATTATCCTTTGAGATGTGAAATCAAAATCATTATTCACCTGTGTATGTACACTCGTATTAGTGCCGTTTGCCTATCATTGCTCATCAAGGTGTTCCATTACCTTCCTGAATTATTCTCTCTCTCATGTTTCCCATAACTCACTACAAACCTCAACTTGCAATTCATCGAATTTAAATAATTGAGAAAGTCACTTAAAATTCTCTCAAGGAAATAAATAATTAATGTTACTTCATAAATTTCACTCTCCCAGCATTCAAGCACTTTTCACAGTCACCGAGTATCTGGAAATTTTCATACTGCTGTTTTATTCTGTTTTGTACAAGTAGAGAGATGCCCAAGCACAATAAGCCATTCTTTATGTGAGCTAAGGCCACTTTTTTTTCTCATCACAAACAGGGTGTCTAAGCAAATTAACTTCTCACTCTCAAATCTGTTCTAACACTGACTTATCAATGAACAAAATCTTCTGCTTCTAGTAGAACTGCCTGGAGGCTGCAAGTTTTGTACAAGGAAGGTATCTGCAATAACTTTGCCAGCTCAAAGCTTCATTTGTGATAATTTTCATTACTCAAATTCCTTTATCTACAGGTAACACAAAAGCCACAAAGGAACTCTAGAGACATTTATGAATTTTAAATCTGAACTACAAAAACAGACTGAGAGGAGAGTTTGTCTTGATTTTTGTTTTTCAAGACTGATACTAGGCTTAATTAGGAGATAGACTAAAATTTCTTTTAACCGTAATTCTAGACAGTAGGCAGTGAAAAACTCTATATCGAGACTATTAAAAGCCAAATATTAACACTTAGAAGTTTGTCAAACTTAAAGCAACAGTGAATTACATGAAATAGTTTATACCTATTTGTTCACAGCAAGAAACACATGACACATAGAAGCAGATTACTATTATTATGGTGGCAAAGGTCTCACTTTACATTAGGCAGGTTACCATAACACCACTCAATAATCAGCACAGGCAGACAGAACAATCAAGTTAGAGAAGTCAACTCTGGCAGCCTGGGAGACCCATCACAGACTCTTTGTATGTTTATGATCAAGTGACTTAAACCAAGATCCAGAAATTCAAGTGTTTCTTTTTATATAGTTGTTCTTTAGGCATTCAAATTGCCACTGCATAAATCCACAGAACTTTCATATTTATGGGAGGAATAACGCCAGGCACTACTACATGTTAGGGATTGACCTGCTGGAAAGCAGCTCGGGGGAGAAGGACCTCGGAATCCTGGTGAACAACAGGTTAACCACGAACTGACAATGTGCCCTTGTGGCCAAGAAGGCCAATGGTATTCTGGGGTGCATTAAGAAGAGTGCGGCCAGCAGGTCGAGGGAGGTTCCCCTCCCCCTCTACTCTGCTCTGGTGAGGCCACATCTGGAGTACTGTGTTCAGTTCTGGGCTCCCCAGTACAAGAAAGACAAGGAACTACTGGAGAGAGTCCAGCAGCGAGCTGTGAAGATGTTGAGAGGACTGGAGCATCTCTTTTGCGAGGAAAAGCTGAGAGACCTGGGTCTGTTGAGCCTGGAGGAGAGAAGACTGAAAAGGAATCTTATCAACACTTATAAGTATCTAAAGGGCAGGTGTGAAGAGGATGGGGCCAGACTCTTCTCAGTGGTGCCCAGTGACAGGACAAGGGGCAACAGACAGAAACACAGACAGGCAGTTCTGTCTAAAAATGACGGAAAACTTCTTTACTTTGAAGGTGACAGAACACTGGAACAGACTGCCAGAGAGGCTGTGGTTTCCTCTGGAGACATTCAAAACCTGCCTGGATGCAATCCTGTGTCGCTAGGTGAGCCTGTTTTGAAGGGGGTTGCACTAGATGATCTCCAGGTGTCCCTTCCAGCCCCCACAGCTCTGTGATTCTGTGATTTAAGAGTTAAATTTATGGAGATCTTTCAATCCCTCTGACTGCCCCGTCTATAAAACACAAATAGAAATACCTACCTTGTTCACAAGAGCATCCTATGAGTAAGTGCATTAAAGATTACACTTTACTGAACTCCCTTATGGTCATTATTATAGGGACATCTAAACACTAAACTTGTCAACTACAGGTTTCATTAGAAAGCATCTGACACATAGCAATGTCTAAATTGTGTTCAAGTTAATTAAAATCACTGATTTTCAGATAAAACTTTTAATTTCTTTCTAAGCATGTTAAAACTCCACACTCTAACCCTTCAAGCCTAAAAATAGCGTGATTGCCAGTCAGCCAGAAATTTAGCATGCATCCCAAAGCTCCTACGCTGCACTTGCCAGGAATGTCAAGACTTTGAAAAATCACATATAGTATAAAAGTCAAGACAAACTAATTTGTAACACAAGCACACAGTGCGCACTTTCTGATTATTCATTACTCTGATGCCTAGCAGTGTCACTGCAGTTAAGCTTCTTTCTGTGTTTTCATTATGTACGAAATCCGAGGAAGTTTCAGCTAAATGTGCATACGCTGTTCTACATGGTTTAATACGTGTGGGGTTTATGACACTTATTAGTGACTCCAGAATATGAAGGGAACTGGACTGTATTTTTTAAGCAAACCAAATTTCATACTGTTTTTGGCAATCAAAATCCATAGCTATTTATATAGTCAGAGATCAAAGTAATGAGAACTCCCCCATGAGGGGTTTGAATCAGCTTTATTCTATTCATATAAAACAAAACACACTGTGTTTATATTCCTACTTTTTACCTTAGTTATTTGATTATCAAGTTATGTTTTCAAAATGTGAGTAAATCTCACCGCTTGGTCTTAAGACCACCAGATATCCCTCCAGCCAGGACTAAATTTAAATTACTATTATTCCATACTCACTCCTAGCTCTGCAACCATTTATAAAGCTCTTGTTCTACTACTGATCACCCTCCTCTCACCTTTAGTTGTTGGAATAGTTGAGAGAAAGCTCTCTGTAAATACAGCACTAGTCTGAAAACATTCTGTTTAGGCCTTTTTGTTACTTAGCAGAGAAAATTTAAATGGCATTAGTTTGAAAAAGTGCCAAGATGGAATCCTTTTCAAACTTCTGCTAGCTGTTAAAGACAAATACTTTTTGCTTTAACACCAGTTCAGAGAGTCCTACGCCAGCGCACACATTCAAACTAGTAAGAGGCGAGAGGAAGAAAAAAGCTGGTGGCAGTCTTGTGAGAAGAGCACAGAATTAAAAACAAGAAAACAGATTGTAAGAATCATATTTTGCTTTGGTAGGTTCAGCTGAATTCCAGAACCTTGTCATACTTCATCTCTGGAGATGTAAAGATAACATGAAAAGCGTAGAGTGAAAAAGGACACGGAAAAACAATCAACAGAAGTCGACATGAGAAAAAAAGCATTCTGCTTCAAGGAGCATCAACTGTAAACACTTACAGGAGGGAGCTTCAGTCTTGTCACAAGTCACAGTGAATTAATTACTTAATAGCTAAAACCAATATTCTTAAGCTTTTCAGTTGTTAGTTTATTGAAGTATTTTCAGTCTATATGAAAGGCTCAATCATGCCTTCATGAAGGCTCTATATGAAGGCTCCACCAGGCAGACCAGGTATTTCTATAACTGAAAGCAGCATGTAGGTGAGCCTTCAGCTACTAGCAAGTTAAAATCAGTTGTCTAGCCAAAAAATCAATAGCGTTCTCTTAAGCTATTTGTACTTTTGCCAGAGAAGGCACTTTAAGGAGATCATGAACATACTAGTACACCTCTAGCTTAAACTCGTTATTGCCACTAGATATAAATGTGCTACACCTCTGCAGTGACTCAATTTATTTCTCAAATTATTTCAACAGTGAGGAAATAAGGCCCATGAATGTAATGATGTAGAAAAAAAAGTACAAACATATGTCTCTTATGAAATCTATAAGTTCAAGAACAAAGGGACTTTAATCCAGATGAGTAGTTATTTATCACTGTCTAAATCATGGTGGAGCACTGCAAAAACCGTGAGACCAGATTTGCAAGGAACAGAGGGAAACTTCAGACTATCACAACTGCTGTTAAGAAACCCTCAGCTTTGCACTGTGTTTTGTTAGCCTAAGGTATGTTTTATATAGCGGTAATAAAATATAATAACTGCAATCAATTTTAATTCAACGTAGACAATGAAATGTAAGGTAGGTTTTCTGTTCCCAAGGTCCACTTCAATCTTTTATAGACCTACTCCTAGCTGATTATCAGCTTGAAGGAGAAGAGCACAGAATGGTGATAATTAGCCAGATCCAACAGGATAAACTCCTGAGTAACTGCATCTGACCCCAACGCTGACCCTGCACAAAGCAGGAGGCTGGATCAGAGACCTCTCGAGGGGCCTTCCACCCAAAACCTCTCATTCTATGAATGTATTCAGTTTATTTAACTGTTAATTTTCTTACATCAAATGTGGTAAAGAAAAAGAGCAACATTTCCTACTAGAGTTTACCATCAAAAAATAACATAGCTGCATTTCAAGCATAAAGTGGTAGTGTCAAACAGCTTTTTGTCCCCCAAAAAAGTTAGTTTTCCTCAAATAATCAAAATCTTTCTCAACACTTGAGAGAGTAGAGTTGAATGAGAGGAGTACCCCAGGATGCCAGGTGAAGCAGACCTTACTGAAAGAAGTTACACTACAGTAATCAGTACCAGAGCACAACTGAGATGTTGTCACATGGGATAAATGCCACAACCATTATACTTTTGCACATAGTTTTATCTGTACAGTATCTGTATGTCACCATATAGTAAGTTATAAGATATTGCTGTATTTGCAGAATTGCACTAAAAACTTTTATCACAGAAATAAAAGCTTTTATCACAGAATCACAGAATCCTAGGGGTTGGAAGGGACCTCAACAGATCATCTAGTCCAACCCCCCTGCCAGAGCAGGGTCACCTAGAGTACATCACACAGGAACGCATCCAGGCATTCATATAACAGCAGAAACACGTACCTCCCATGCAAACTTGTAAAATCCTAAAATGTGAATCTAAATAGAAGATTTTACTGAACTGTAAGCCTCGCAGTTACACCTCAGCTTTCTCTTACTGCTCTAGCTACAGAACTATTAACTCCCAAATACACATTTTTAAGTTGCAGAAGCCTGTAACTATGAGAGCAAATGTGTCATCTCAAGAGATTGACAGAGATTGTAGAAAAATGCACATTTTTAATAAAAGTGCCAAACACCTCTATAGACACTTTGAAAGAAGTAACTGGGGAAATGACAGGGGAGCATCTGAGAGGAGAGGAGTAAAAAGATTATTTACTTTACTTTAACAATCATATGCTCCACCCAGTCACTGTGATTTGCTGTGGGAAAACATCATTAAAAAAACCTCCACATGTGCATACCCCAAACCACTGAGTCAAAGAAGGACAGGAGTTATGCAAAGCACCCAGAGTTACCCACAGTTTTAAAGTTACATGTTTGGATCTACCCCGCACCCTCCCTTATAAAAAGCCTTCCAGAAGTGTTATAAAGGCTTTTTAATTTGGAGGCAGGTGGGGTACGACAACACAACGTACAAAACCAACACACACATGCATTACTAGAACAAGAACTAGAAGCTTAAAATTTAAACAGAAAAATCTGAGAGCAAGTAGGGCAGACAGAACAAAAAGCACATCCTTCCCCTCTGTTCATTATGTCCTTGGCAGGCAGGACTGTACTCCCAGCCAATTCGACCGTTTTCTGAACAGTGGCGGATTCTGCTCAATTACCCCCAGTCCCTCAGAACCTCTCCCTGTCCCCTCTGAGGCCCAGCCATCCGCTCCTGGCCCCTCATTGAAGCCTCGCTGCCTCTAGATGAGCCCATGGGCATCAGCAGCTCCCTCTGCAACTCCCCTTTTGCCACACTTCAGCAATTTCTCAGTCCCTTAATCCCTAAGCAAGCGCTCAAAGAAAGAAGTAATTCCCCTTCCATACAAGAGATCCACCTATCCTTGTCTTAAAAGGAAGAAATGAGTCATGATGCATTTGTTCACTGCAATTTATTTTGGTACTTCTTAGGCAATTTTTGTTTTACATAACAGATCAAACCAATGGCTCACTTAACTCAGTATCCTTGTCAGGAGCAGATAAATCAGAGGCAGTTGCGAGAACCAGATGTCACATTAGCTCAGACTAGAAAATACCTGCTCAGAAGACAAATAGTATTTTCCTAGTAAAAGAATGGCAAGTCCATTAGGAGACCTACTAAAAAGGTGAAAACCAGGTGGGCATAACAAGAAATAATGCCAGGAATATAGCTCAAAAACACTCAGACTAGAATCAATAAAAATCATTACAGGAATCAACTCTTCATGAAAATTACTTTATGACTCTCAGAATCTTTTGCAAAAGCATCCACTCTTGATTGTGAAATACATTTCATTAAGCAAGTTATTGGTTGTAATCACAGAAGCCCAGAATGACCACCGTGGGAAACACCATGTCTGTGCTATATCAGAAACCAGGTAAAATGAACATTAAAATCTCCCTTTAAAAGTTTACCCTACTCTCACGAATGCTTTATCTTGACTCCTTATAGCTGGAACCCATTTTAGACTTTGATGCCTAATATTCATAAACCTCCCAGAGTCCTTTCTCTCTAGTAAGGATATTAAAGCCCTTCTTGGCATTTTCATACGGTCTTGGCCCCAGGAACATCCTAGAAAATTAAAATCCAGATTTCCACTATGAATAGAGACAGACAGTTCATGTGGACAGAATAGTCATCTTCTCAACAGCAACAGAAACACCAAATTCAGCTTTCCATCCCAGATCACTTCCGAGTCTTCTCCCCACTGTCCTACAACAGAAGTGCAATTTCTCTTATTAAGACAAACATCTCTAGGGAGGTTCTGATTTTACGTCCCTTCTAATTAACTTCCTTTTCAAGATAATCAACTCAAATTTCTCATCCAAGTTTTCCACACCTCTCAGGTTTTTTTACTAACCTTCTCAAAATCCTCAGTAATTGTGTGGTAGTCCATGTGAAATAAAGTCCTTGACACTGGACACCACATCCCCCATACATGTAAGAACAGTGCCTTTCCTGTTAGTCACCACTTCACTTCTCTTATGAAGCTTCTCTTGCAGGTCCCCCATGATATACAGATCTCATTCCTAATTTCAAGCCAACTATGTTGCATGCACAGTTGAACAGCCTCAACTCACCTAAGCATTGTTTGCTTTTTCAGTGTTAAACTAATCCTGTTATGTTTTCTTTATCTATTGTCATCTATTAGTTCTGAAGTTCCTCAAACTCTTCCTTTGTCTGAAGAATTGTCACCTGCAATTGTTTGCTAATTAGGCAAAGTATTGCTAGCAGGCTGAAGGAGGTGATCCTTCTCCTCTACTCAGTACTTGAGGCCACACCTGCAGTACTGCATTTAGTTCTGGGCTCCTCAGCACAAGGGATACATGGACATACTGGAGTGAGTCCAACAAAGGGCCACAAGGATGATAAAAGGACTGGAGCATCTCTCCTGCGAGAACAGCCTGAGCCAGCTGGGACTGATCAGCCTGGAGAAAAACAGGCTCAGGGAGATCTCATCAATGAATATAAACACCTGAAGGGAAGGTACAAATAAGATGGAGCCAGGCTCTTTTCAACAGTGCCCAGTGACAGGACCAGAGGCAATGGGCACAAACTGAAATACCTCTAGAGGCCCCTTCCAACCTCAACTATTCTATGATTCTGCGATTTTTAATGTCTTTTTCAGCTCATCAATACATCTAATTTTGAGTTGGGACATTGCTAAACTTTTACCCAGAAAAAGTCTAACAAACACAATGCTGAAGAGCAACTCACAAGAAGCTGCTTTTGATCCATCTTTCCTTCTGACAGTTACCATACGTTCAAAAGCATGCAAGTCAAAACCAGCCTGTAAATCATAAAGGCATTACTGCCAACTTCAGAAAACAAATTCAAAGATAAGATTCAGAAACAATGTGAAGAGATAAGAGTTGAAAAATCAAAATGCAAGTAAAATCTAAAATATGTTACATTAACTGCAGCATAATTCATCATGTTTAATTATCCACTGAGAAAAACTTAGCATGAGTAAGATTTCCTCAAAATTGGAAAAAAGGGCTAAGGTTCTTTAAAACCTCATCTCTAAAAGTAGAAAGGGGAACTCAGAAAGCCATAGACCCGTAAACTTGATATCAAATATTATGAAGGGTTTTGTTGTTTATTTTTATATATATTTATAAACATCTAGAGGGTAAACAGTGCAACACAACTGAGTCAAAGGCTTGTCCAGAACAAGTACTATCAAAATAGCCTATTTCTAATGACCTGGTGAGACGACAAACTAACAGACAGTCTGCCATATGAGCCACACCATGCATACCCAAAGCTTAATGACTGCCATGATCAAACCTACCCTATTAGCACAGCCAGTCTGAGGTACAGGTATGCATACAGCCAGTTACTCTGCTTAATCCTAATGTACAAGTTGCTGGATAATACCTGCCAATACCCAATCGTACTAAAAAAAAAAAAGAGGTACTGCTGAAACGCCATCAAATCATAAGGATGTATCAGATACTATTCTACTAACTCAAACACAAAGCAACAGGAGACATTCATTAAGTATTTTGGCAACAGTAAGCACACCAATTAAATCTGCAGGTGGACATTAAATTATAAAAGCTGCAAACAGTCAATCAGAATGAAAAAAAACCAAGACAGACTTAAAAGCATTAGACCAAGTTGAAGTAAGTTATGTGCAAAGCACAATTCTGTCTGAAAATAATAAAACAAAAATTAGTAATGGAAACCAACTATTAGGCAGTATTATAGCAGAAAAGGACCTGTGGAAAGTCACAGCGTTGGGACACAGACAGAATGAGCCTTTTGCTCTGCTTAGCATTACAAATATCTCAACCTGTTTTGAAAAGCACATCTCCAAGTGACATAGAACAACTGGAAGGAGTCCAAAAGCAGCTACACAAAACTGGGAAGAGGCCTTGAAAACACAACCTGAGGAGAGATTTAAACAGACTTGTTCAGACTCTACCAGACTGCAAGGAAACAATATAAATAGGCGATAGCTGTAAAAAGCAAAGAAGTACACTTCCCTACACAGATGAAGGGGCTCAAACTATGGAAGATTTAGGCTAAACTTTGGCTAATTTCTAGGAAAACCTAACCACAAGCATAGTTAAGCAGCTATACAGATCGCTTTACAAGACTGGAAACTCTTTGTGAATGTTTTTTTAATATTATTATTTTTAAAAGATGTCAAACTGACTTTGATTAGAGGTCCAGATAAACCCTCAAAACCCTTCCAGTCTCCTTTTCCAGAATTTCATTATTGAGCTTTGTTTCTCAAATAAGTGTTTTTAGAAGTGAGACAGAAGGAATCTGCTTTAACAAAATGATCCACAGAATCACAGAATGGTGGGGGTTGGAAGGTATCTCTGGAGATCACCTAGTCCAACCCCCCTCCCAGAGCAGGGTCACCTAGAGCAGGTGGCACAGGATCACATCCAGTCTGGTTTTGAATGTCTCCAGGGAAGGAGACTTCACAACCTCTCTGGGCAGCCTGTTCCAGTGTTCTGTCACCTTCAAGGTGAACAAGTTTCTTCTCATGTTAAGGTGGAACTTCCTGTGTTCCAGTTTCTGTCCATTGCCCCTTGTCCTGTCACTGGATCCCACTGAGAAAGAGTCTGGTCCCATCCTCTTCAGACCCACCCTTTAGATATTTATAATCATTGATAAGATCCCCTCTTAGTCTTCTCCAGGCTCAACAGACCCAGGTCTCTCAGCCAGGTCTCACAAAAGAGATACTCCAGTCCCCTCATCATCTTCACAGCCCACTGCTGGACTCTCTCCAGTAGTTGTCTTCCTTGATCTGGGGAGCCCAGAACTGAACACAATACTCCAGATGTGGCCTAACCAGGGCAGAGGCAGAGGGGAACCTCCCTCGACCTGCTGGCCACACTCTTCTTAATGCACCCCAGAATATCATTGGCCTTCTTGGCCCCAAGGGCACATTGCTGGCTCATGGGTATTCTGCTGTTCACCAGGACTCCGAGGTCCTTCTCCCCCAAGCTGCTTTCCAGCAGGTCAACCTCTAACCTGTACTGGTGCCTGGGGTTATTCCTTCCCGGGTGCAGGACTCTACACCTGCCCTTGTTGAACTTAATGAGGTTCCTCTCCATCCAACACTCCAGCCTGTCCAGGTCCCACTGGATGGCAGCACAACTCTCTGGTGTGTCAGCCACCCCTCCCAGTTTGGTATCATCAGCAAACGTGCTGAGGGTGCACTCTGTTCCTCCATCCAGGTCATTGATGAATATGTTGAACAGGACAGGACCCAGTACTGACCCCTGGAGGACACCACTAGCTGCAGGCCTCCAACCGGACTCCACACCACCGATGACAACCCTCTAAGCTCTGCCATCCAGCCAGTTCTAAATCCACCTCACCGTCCACTCATTTAACCCACACTTCTAAGCTTTCCCTATGATGTTGCTATGGGAGACCGTATCAACAGCCTCGCTGAAGTTGAGGTAGACAACATCCACTGCTCTTCCCTCATCCACCCAGCTAAGCCGTGCCACAATAGAAGGCTATCAGTCCCAATATGCACGTAAAAAGATATTTATATTTAAAGTATTTATAACTTAAGAGTCTGTTGACAGTTCAGATGTAATAAAGACGAAAAACAGCTGTGGGAGACATTCAAGATGCTGATGATCTGGCAAGACCAACACCTTGATGAATGAAAGAGACACCCACAGGAGCTGGTTTTTGCGTCATAACATTTTAGTACTACCCAGATTTCTTTCAAATGTTTCCAATGTTGTCAAACCAAGGTTATGTTTGCCGCAAAGATTTCATATTTTGCATTATATAGACACGTACCTTTGTTTGAATATATATTCCATATGCTAAACATTGTCTGGTTAAGGAGTTTAGCTATGCTGTGAGGGCAGGCAGTCTACACCTCTCTTATATCCTGATCAATGCAACCAAATATTTGAGTGAGAACGAGGCTTTAGCACCAGTGATTTCAGAAACATTTGTTTGGTAAGAGGGAGGTATCCCACAACCTCTTTCCTATCTTTTAATTTACAGATTGTTCAAATACTTTGTGTATCAAATTTCTTTGCAATAAACCACAGAACACATCATGAAATGTCAAAATAAAATGCAAGTAACGTTGAAAATTGAACTGAGCTGAAGTTCTCTCACACACTTTTTTCCTTCTACATGCATCTCATGTAATCCACATGCTCTTCTCCTGGAAAAAACAGATGGAACATTTCTTATTAATATCTTTGGGAAAGCAGGGACTGCAAGAAAGAGGACAGATTCTTGACAAAATTCAGAAATCCAAATTCTATGCTGGATTTCTTAATTTCCATAAAAAGGGGAAAAAACATTGAGCCAGATGCAAATCTAGTAATAGAATGGTGGCATTTGAGTCAGCACCATTCTAAATGAGGATATAAAGCTTGTGACCAGAGCAACATTGACAGCAGTCCTCCATGAGGCAAGTTATTCCTAAAACTTTCATTAAAAAAAATAACAAACATACGTATTTACCTCAGGAACAGATGTAAAGAAGTTGCAGAATAAAAACCTGAAAGCTACATTACATCAAAAGCTTTGTCCTTCTTCTTGAACAGTGATCCTGGACTCTGCAACAGAACTGCACCCACACATTGATTCTCACAAGACATTCCCTGCTCAGCCCAATAAAGAAGCAGGCAAAAAAGTATGAAGAAAGATGAAAGCTTCTTCCTTCAAAAAGGCACTTCCAGGAGTGTTAATCTGGTCACACAAGTCTTACTGTTTCCACCTTTTCAGCAACTGGAAGAAAACAGCGTAGGAAGAAATGGAGTATTGTTTCTGGTCTACTCCTGCCTATTCCTACTGGTCTCTTCATAGTCTACGTAGTCTGCCAGAGGGAATAAAAATAAAAATTAAAACCAAAGTAATACACTTAAATACAGATGCTTTCTTTGCTTCTAAGAAAAAAAAAAGAACAAACACTAAATTGAAAGTACTAGTAATATTCTTCAGTTCAGAAAAAGCCTTTCATTTTCAATTAACATTTTAATAGTGACAATTCATCAAGAACCAATCTCTTTCCAAAAGTCTAAGCTCATCTAAAAGGAAGGTTTATACTTGCTTCATTTACATGATGACCTCCACATTAGTAGCTGACCAGTAGACTTTCTGCAGCCTGTATTTTAGACAGGTTTGTGTCCCAGTGAACTACTTGGGAATAGGATAGCCAGATGTCTGAAATAATTTCTAGGTCCAGAAGGATCTAGAAGTCCAGAAATGCTTTCTTACTATCTAGAAATGTTTCTGATGGATTTGGAGCTCTATTTATGCAATCTCTGGAAATCACATTCCATTTTACTTATCTAGTTCAAGTAGTAGGGAGATCTGAAGTCCATGAAAGAGATCTTTCATTACCGCAGCCAAATAATCTCCAAAATAGCCTACGACATTTAAAGGGAAAAGCTGCCAGTCTCCATTTAGAAATTAAGTCAGCCTCTCCCCAAGGTTTAGATGGAAAGCATGATCCACAGATTAATTTTTTTAAAAAACCCATATATTTGTAGAATTAAGTAACAAATATACAAAATATCCATATGTAAACTAATTAAACCAGAAGACCTCCCAACTCTCTCACCTTTTACATTGTACTTTCCTCTTCTTAGCTTTTGCTATACTGAAATATGTCATACTACGAAGCAACAAACACCCAAGGACTTGTGGGATTTTATTTTGTTGCTGCTGTTTGTTTTGGTATGTTTCTGGTTTGGTTTTGGGTTGTAGGGGTTTTTTTTCAGTTGGGATTTTTTGGATTGTTTTTTTTGGTGGGGTTTTTTTGTTTGCCTGGGTTTTTTACAGCTAAGACACCCTAGCGAGGACTATTATCTCAGAGTGATCTTTTAAAAGAACCCTAAAGGAAATGAGATTCTGTAACATGCTCTGATAGCATCATGTATTTTGGAGAGTAGTTAATCCCTTCAAAAAGAAGAACAAGAGAATTAAAATAACTTGGAAGTAGTTGGCTCTCTAACAAATATTATCCTACACTTATTATCACAAAAGCCTGGAAAAGTCATGCAACAGCTATTTTCCTGCCTGAAGCTCAAAGGCTTTTCCTCTGCCCAAACCTAGGTCAGAGACTGACCTGCAGAAAATGTTTATAACAGACATGGATACAGGAAAACACAAGAGCACTAAGTACGTAACAGCCAGATAAATATCACCAGTTCAAACTCAAGAAAAATTAATGTGTCACTCATGAACTAGTGAGCATGGAACTAGTTGAGGCACAATGCAGTGTTCTACAGAAAGACAAGAGAGGCAGGCAGCAGGTGGAAGGAAAACAGCAAGGTGTTGCACAGGTTCAAAGGAATGCAACCATTAGCAGTTTCTCAGAATGGAAATGGAAGGTTGAGCTAGTGAAGGGGAACACGTGTACAAGAGGATGGCTAAGTTCAACCTGCAGGACAAAGCAAGTCTGCAAGAGATGGGAGAGGGTTTTTAAAGCGTCATAGACCTAGGACAGTTAGTAGTCTCTTCTTCACTCAGCATCTTATTTTCATAGCATGAAAAGGAAATGATCTTGAAGAAAGTAGAATTTATACCCAAGCTGATTGAAGCAGTTGGCCAATTTCAAATGCACAAGCATAGCATTAGTTTCCTTCCACTAACAAACTGAAGGGAAAAAAAAAAAACAACAAAGGCCCTAATGTACTTCCATTTTTAAGAAAGAAATGGGATCAGAAAGGGATTGAACTGTGGAGGAACAATTAACCCCATTAATACTAAAATGAGAACCTGATCTTTGGAAATCTGCAAGTGTCTTAAGGTATCGCTTTAGAATTAAAAAGTTCAAAAGCAATATCAAACACTCGATAAAATAAACCAGCATGGCTTCAGATACAGTAAATGGGCAAATAAATACTGTGGCTAGAAAGATCTGTACAAAAGCAAACTGGGATGGTTTTGAAGCTGCCAGACTTAAATATCTTAACAGGTTTTCCTAAAGGAAAACATCCAGGTGTTTGTTTTCCAAAAGAAAAGTTTCTTCTATTTAGGTAACACCCCATTCCAGACATAAGTCAGCAGTGTACCCTTACCACAAAGGTGGATAATGGTATCCCAGGCTGCAGTAGGCAGAGTACCGCCAGCAGGTCAAGGGAGGTGACCCATCACATCTACTCAGCACTAGTGAAGCCACACCTGGAGTGTTGAGTCAAGTGCTGGTTCTTCCTGTACAAATGGAGACAGAAATACTGAAGAGCGTCCAATAAATGGCCATTAAGATAAGGGACTGGAAATCCTTCTTAGGAGGAAAGGCTGGGAGCTGGGACTGGTCAGCCTGGAGAAGAGAAGGCCCAAAGGGATCTCATCAATGTATGTAAATACTTGAAGGGAGGGTGCAAAGAGGATGGAGCCAGGCTCCATTTGGTGGTGCCCAGCAACAGGACCAGAGGCAACAGGCACAAACTGGAACATAAAGTGCTGTCCCAACAGTAGGAGACACTTTGTTACTGTGAAGGTGACTGAGCACAGGTTGCTCAGGGACATTGTGAAGTCTCCTTCCTTAGAGATACTCAAAAGCCACCTGGATATGGTCCTGGACAAGTGGCTGTAGGTGGCCCTGCTTGAGGAGGGTGATCTCTGGCGGTTCCTTCCAACCTTAACCATTCTCCAATTCTGCAAAGACTTTTCAGCCTATTACAATTAATAAAACAGATTATTTCAGGTAAGCATCAGAAAACTAGGACTTGCTCCTGTGCGATTCAATCTTGGAACCCTGAGACCAGAATTTTGACATTAGAAAATATGATGCTAACAGAACAGACAAAGCAACCAGTTGTTGCAGGGGAAGGTTCACTGTTAAGCCTTTAAGAAGAACTGCCTGGCTTATGTTGAGGTTGCTATCTATTTTCTTACTCTGCTTGCTCAAATCTTGTGGCATCCAAAGCGCATCCATCCGGTGTCCATCTAGCAGGAGTTCCATTTTGGAATCCTTCAGGCTCCTTCTAAGAGATGGGGTACTCTGAACTTCTCTGACAAAAATGACCAATATTTTCACTTGTAAAAGATTCCCTTTGGCAGAGAATCCTTACCTGACCACACTGATAGTTCAAGGATTGTCTGCTGAAGTTACCCAATGACAAAGCCTTATTACTCAAAGACAAGAGACCAACAGGTCAGGACAACAATAAATACACAAAGTCCGTAATTCACGTAATAATTATTCTGTTCAGGTTGTTCAGCCTCCTCTTTCCCATCCTCATTCAACTGCTGAATGAACCACAAGTTGAAAGAGCTACCTGTAAATCACTACTGACTACAATTCTTCAGCATACCTGTACACAGGGACAGGAACACTGCAAGAATTCTTCACTGTCGAGCAAAGGAAAGTGACCTATATCGGTGGGTCAGGTATCTGCTCAGTGCCTTGATCAAATGCCATTTCAAACATATATCACCACTGTTGATGTCCTGTGACACAGGAACTAAGGCACAGCATCCAGAAGACATCAGAAAGTCTGCCACAATGTTCCTGTGTGCTTGCAGATGATGAAGGAGAAGAACAATTAAGACATAGAAACTATCTGCTGATTGCTCACATATTTTCACTCTTACTATGAGAAAATAAGGAAAGAAAAATCAAATATGTGGTTAGGCAACACTAGAGAAATACACTATGGGCAATCAGATAATGGTTTCGTTTCACAATAAACACAGCTACACAGCAGGTCATTACCATTCTGATAAAAGATAATTTAAACAAGTGGCTCCCAGTTCTGATCTGAAGAATAAGTTTCCAAGAAATACCTTGAATAACAGACATTCCTACATCTAGTTAACACCTATAGCAGAAGATTCAGAAGATGAAGAATGATTTTACTTGTTCACTGATTCTGCTTATAAACACCAGGTGGCGATGCTTGTGAGGAATGGATGTATTAGCCAACACTGGCATTGCGTTTACCATTGCCCATTGCCAATTTTAGAAAGCATCACTTGCCTCATAACCCAATGCATTATTATTAACTGCTAAAATATATGGGGTTTACTACTTCCAGCAAAATGATTTCTTCTACCAGGAACTGGATAGGGACTGAATCTAGAATAGAACAGACTATTTCAGCTGGAAGGGACCTACAACAACCATCTAGTCCAACTGCTTGACCACTTCAGGGCTGACCAAAAGTTAAAGCATGTTGTTAAGGGCATTGTCCAAATGTCTCAAACGTTTGGGGCATCGACCATCTCTCTGAGAAGTCTGTTCCAATGTTTGATCACCCTCTCAGTAAAGAAATGCTTCCTAATGTCCAGTTTAACCCCCCCCGGTGCAGCTTTGAACCATTCCTGCACACCCTATGACTGGATACCAAGGAGAAGAGCTCAGCACCTCCCTCTCTGCTTCCCCCCCTCAGGAAGCTGTAGAGAGCAATGAGGTGGCCCCTCAGCCTCCTTTTCTCCAAACTGGACAAACCAAAGTCCTTAGATACTCCTCAGAGGACATTCCTTCCAGCCATTCAGAAGTTCTGAATTTTATGTGTTTTAGACAATTGATGTTGTACTTTGTATCTCAATCCACATTCATAAGAGGACAGCATTGAGGAGCAGAAACCATTTCATAGTCATGAGGTACCTGCACGTCTACACTGCAAAGAGAACACCTTTGCAGGACCTTTGAAAAATGCACTAAGTAGTTATATGAATAGCAAAGCATAGCTGGCACAACAAGCTAAACTCAATCTGCTTCTAAGTGCCTTAGGCGCCTTTATTTAGACACTCCTACTGTTTATACAGATTGTGTCACATACACTAATTGCTCAAACATGAAGTGTGGAAAAATGCCAGAGAAACTAACCAGTTTCCAAAGCCCTGTATCAAACCAACATCAGAATAAAGCTTTATTTCAACCCACTTTTCAGAAGCCACCTATGAACCTCTTTTGCTTTCACACCCTTCTGAAAGGTTTAGAAAGGCTTAGCTATTTCAGGTTGGAGATATCCTGCATGGATACGGATGTTGTTACTTCAAACATTTATATAAAACACAAAAAATCTGTTATTCTGCTCTCCAGCAGCTAGGAAAGATGAAGAAGTCACCGGCTTCTAAGTGCAGCTCTAATGGCAGCTGGGTAGCAAGGCCTCTTTATCTCTGGAAAGCTTCCTCAGGCCCAGTAATACAACGCACCACATCAATATTCACATAGACTGGTTCTAATTTTGTCACCATTTAAAGTGGTAAGAAATTACTGCGGGGACAATTCTTAAGAAATCACAATCTCACTGCTTACATTTCTGAAGCAAGCCTTGCAGTGAAACTACTGCAGCCAAGATAACTGGAAAACAATGCCCTCAAGACCACGGTTTTACATGAATGTCCTCTGCCTGCAGAAGAATGTGCCCATAGCATTTACTGGTCAGCTTTCCAGAGCACTAGGGTCATGCAGAGAAAGAAAGCCAGAGGAACCTGGACTTGGGAGACAAAAAGTGAATACTGCAGATCAAGGAGATCTACTTTCACTTTGCAGAAGAAAAAAAGATGGCTCTACAGGCTTTTCTTTGGATTTATTAAAATACATTTACCAAGCTTCCGCTGGCATCTGTATGCCTTACGTAGGGAAATGGCAGAATCTTCCTAGTTCTCAATATACACACACCACCTCATTCATACTTCACAAGATACCCTTGAAGCAGTCAACACACTGTGAGCTGCTTTGAAGATTTACAGCTCTGTAGAAGCAGTGATACCAGTCACAAAAAATGAACACTCGATATCAAAGCCAGAAGACTGATTAGACATATGGATGATGCCACAGCATATGTTAAATGTGGTATCACAAAGGAATACCATGGTGGAGGGAAGGAGGAGAACAACACCTGATGAACAGAAAAGCCTGAGACTTTACCACAGAGTTTACAGGATATGGGATTTAAAACATCACAGGCACTCCTAGAAAGGACAGAATACCAAGAAAAAGAAAGCCAGTTACACGACTGTTTAAAACTATGTGCTACTTTTATGCATTGTGCATTTCCATGTGATATGATCTATTAATAAAAGCAGATTATTCACTCTAAGTACTCATACACCGAAATACCCAGAGCCTCCTTTTGCAAGCCTACTGACTTCACAGTTCCTGTTGTGCCTGTGATTAGTAATGACTGTGCAAAATGCTTAGCACTTGATTACACCCAGTATTTAATTTTGTCTCCGGTTTTGAAGATGAACACTGTGCTACATCATCCAAGGTACTTGCATCTTTGTACACTGCAAACCTGCTACAGCACCATGTAGCCAAAATTTCCGAGAAAGGAGAACACCAAAAGCTCCACTATCACTTCAGTCAGATTTAAGATGGGAATCATTTACAATATCTTTTTTTATTTACCCACTCCTCTTTCAACATCATCAAGTGCAACTTTTAAACAGCAAAGTTGAAATTTACTGTCATAAAACAGTAAGCTTCTCAGCAAAAAAGTATGCCAACCAATATACAAGGAAATAGGACTTCTTGCACACAGCCCTCCTACAAGTTTCAGGCAATTCATCCATATGAATAGTATAACTAAACCCCTTATACATCTTCTCACGGCACAGAAGAAAATAATGGATTTCTTGTTTGAATACTGGAAACACATTTCTCTTCAAACACAATTGAAAAGTGAATTGAAAGTAAAACCAGAGTTGAAGTACCAAATATTCCCTCTGATATTTCTTTTTTACTCAGCCTGGCTTCCACCTGTTTCTACTGACAAAGAGTTGCATACTGTCTCTTGGCATAGTCTTTGTTTTGTATGCTTCACCCCTACCTGCCCTTTTTGTTACTGATGCTATCTCTTATAAGAAAGGATAGGAAGAGAGATGACTACTACTTGTTGCCTAATGTGGACTCTTCCTACCGAACTGCAGTTGTTTTATTTCACTTTATATTGAAGTAAGCCTAAGAGATTTAAGTTAAAAATGTTATTATCTGTGCAATTTCCTTGAAATTTGACAATACTGTGCAATTATTGGGTTGGGGGACATTAAGGAATAAAAAAGCTTTTTTAGCAAGTCCAGATCAGATCAGAAAACTAAGTTGCATGAAGTCACCTCAAATAAATTTTAAGCTGTAACAGACACTGAAGCAAGATACCAAAAGGAAATGGCTAGCATGCTTATGACAACTGGAGCTCTCCAGGATCATGTTCATATTCAGGAAGACTTGGGTTTCACAGGGCAACCTGCTCTACTTGATCCTGCTTTGAACAGGGCGGGGTTGGACTGGGAAACACTTCCCTCCTCAGCTATTCTATGATCTCATCTTTGACTTCCAGTAAAAGCATTTAACCTGCAAAACCGACCAGCTTTAAAAGCAATATGAAAATGATTATCATGTTTCATTGAGGCACTGGATTTTAAAAATAAAACATTTGTATTTTTTAAATATCAATGCTTTTTATTTGCATCCACCTTCCCTTAAAGGAAACAAAACACAACCTTTTTTGTGTTATGCATTGGTAACAAAACCAGTCATCATCTTTTACTTCTTCAAACATCTCTTAGCTCCAACCCACACACTTTGTACACCACCACATGCAGTTCTGTAGGCAAAACTGACTTGCACGACTTACAGCCAACAGTTCCATTACAGAAAATAAAATCATTGTTTGTTGAGCTCGTCATAATTACCCAAGTGAAACCTGTCTCAAATACAAGACATTTTACCAAAGAACAAACAATGCAGAAGCATGCATTTAGAGAAGAAAGTTGACTATAATATACAGAATCCTTGCATCTAATCTCTGTATCACAAACACCACTGGTTCAATTCAGTCAATGCCACGCAACTAGAATTTTTAATCACCAGCAGCAGTCTTTGCCAGGAGCTGAAGAAGGAACACAGCTTTCACTGAACTCTTCTAGGTACAATTTATTCTGCCACTTCATTTTGTAGGGAGCCTGATTTATTTGACATCAATAGTTTGTTGAGGTAATATACCATGCAGCAATGATACCATGACTCAGAGCTCATTTGCTAGCAGTCAAGTTGCTTGGCAGCATGACAGGCAGAGTTACGTGCCTTGAAGAAGTATCTATAAAGATGCTACAGCTTTCATAGATTACCAAATACAGAGCCTAGAAAACATGACTTTACTCTCACTATCAATTCTCTTTTGTTCGATTGATGGTGCTCAGCTTCACTTTGAGCACAAAGATTAAAAAAAAAATAAATGAGATCTATGCAAGCCAAAAAGCAATAGCAACTTAGTCCGGACAGATTTCTAACACACCCAGGCATTTTACACTACTGCTTCTTTCCAAGAAAAGGTTGTCCTCTATATGCTTATAGAAACCAAGTTCACAGTGTGAAAAATCTACCTATTGATTTGAAGCTTAGGGAAGTAAGAAAACCCTCTTTCAGGTAAACATCAATACTCAATAATGTACAGCTACTTCATGAAACAGAAATCCAGAAATTTCTTCACCTGAGTTTTCTCAAGTGTGATGATAAAGGTTTTATATGGAAACAACATTGGTAAAACGCCCATTCTTCTGAGAACTTCACTCTGAGTAACAGCAGTAATCAAGTCAAAAATAAAATTTAAAAAAAGAGGGAATTTAAAACCAGACTAATTTAGACTCTTCTCCCTGGAAATATAAAGTATACAATCAGAATTTATTCTAGTTTCATTAAGACAGCATATGCCCCTGCCCCTTTTGTACCAAAGCAACTGAAGTGGCTACAACACTAAAAATGCCTTATTTTGTATTGTTATTATCTTTATCAGTCTCTCTACGCAAGTGTCAACCTTCACAAAGCTACAGACTCTACACGATTCCTATCCTTCCTTCCTTTCTCCCTATATATACATGGAGGGCGGGAAGGGCAACAAAGATTAAATAACTGTATTTAATCTTTATTTTAAAATAAGGCAAAAGTCAGAGGCACTACAGATAACTCCAGCTCTACTTTCACTCCAGTTCCATAATTACAAAAACTTTGATCAACACAGGCCTTTCCATTTGAACGTTCAAATTAAGAATTTTAAGAATTATCAAGTTATTTTCAATTTACACCTTTATTGTTTGAAGTCATATATTGAGTTCCAAGCAAACAGAGCCAGGAGAGTTACAAAGAGTTATCAAAGTGGATGAACTTGTAATAGCTATTTAAAACAAATCCTTGCGAATTTCTTTTGAAAGTATTACTAGGAAATTCCTTCACAGCTGTTAACTTCAACAAGTGCTCGCTTTTCAAGCCATTGGAGACAGCCATACATTTACACAGCTATTTTTGTAATGGCCAAATCCTCAGCATACAGAGAAACACTGCCTGGGGGTAGTCAGTGTTTCCATTCACGCTCTTCAGAACACAAAAGTCTGATTTCTAGGTAAGCATCAGAAAAATCAAACATAAAAAAATCACAAAGATAAATAAGTCAATAAAGAACACTCAAGAAAAAAAACAAAAACCTCTAGCGCTGCTAATCTCAATTTCCAAGCTCCACAAAAATCAACAGGGGGATTTGGTGGTGTTGTTTTGTTTTTTAAATTTGGTAGGTCAGTTTTAAACAACAAATGGTTTTGATGAGTAATTTGATGTAGAAGTAATGCAAAAAGCATGTTGGAGGCAGCTATTAAGCTTCAAAGGACTATAGGATATGCCCCACACAAGTCCTACTCCCACACATTACCAAGAGGTAGCAGGATACAAGAATTTGAGTTGTGCAGAGCTCTCACCTGCACAGTTAACTCAAGATGTTCTCAAGAAGATAATCTGATTTAACTATATAAAGAAGAAACTTGGCAGTTAAGGACAAAATTAACAGCCATGAGAAATCTTAATGAATATATTAAGCCTATTTCAGATTACAAGCTTTAATTATTTGTGACAGCTTTATTTAACTCTGGTTTCACCTTTTTAATATATATGTACAGGATAAGCCACATTCTTGAAGAAGAAACCCAAACATCTGCCATTACACAAGCAAAATCTTTAAGATTTTATCTAACTAGAAAAACCACCTATCAGCCAGATGATATGCTCTGCTATTAAAAAAAAAAAAGCAACTCACCAGGAGAGGTGAAGTCTCCTTCTGCATACAGATATGATAGTATTTCTGGTATCAGAAAAGAGTTTCCATCTAAAGGAGAACAGCAATCTTGCTTCCAACACCACTAACTCAAATTTTTGTAATGCTTTTGCCAGTTAAAATAGAAGTTCTCTGATTTTTATCTCCAATATAAATACTGTCTCATAAGTTCCTTGATAAGAACTCAGGTTCTTAACAATACTTGGTTTCAGTTCCCCAAATCATTGCTGTGGCTCTTCACGACATTCAGTATTTTCAAATCATTCCTTAATCCTGGCTACCAAAACGGGACAGAATTCTGCAATCTCACAGCTACTTTGAAAACAAACAAGTGCAATCCCTGTTTTTTGGGAAGAGACATACCACTTCAAACTGGAAAACTGATTCTTTTTAGTTGATTACTATTGAAATATGCTCCTAAATTCAGCCATTTATTACCCTCGGCATTTATTTCTAATAGGGTAGGATATTAATACTGTAGAAATTCTACTGTGTAATATGTATTTGATTCTCATTTATACAAAATATACTTTTTAATTGCTTTCTAATCAAATGCAAACATGGTGGAAGTTTTTTTGCATTTAACATAGAACTGCTAAGACAACAAAAATTGCTCACAGTGACAGGAGTGTACTTGCTTTCTCAGTCTTTGCATTATTCAAGGCTGCAGAATCAGTGCAGTAAATTTCATCTTCCTCCACCTTGCATTTATACTTGGCTGAATGATAAGAATATACTTAATATTTTTCAGCTCTCAATTAATTTAACTTCAAACACATTTATCTTATTTGCATTAACTGTAGAAGCAAAAATGCAGAAAAAGTGTGTTTGCATAAGCAGAACAGTTCACAGCTACTAATAATTCAAACTCTGAATCCCAGCATTCTCAGTGCTATGCCTACTACCCTTTGGCAGCTACCTGGTGTACCAGACATTTTTATTCAAGTTATATAAATAAATTACAAATTCATAACTGAGAAGTTACATGCCAGATAGCTTACAGTTGTCTGGATGCCTTGCACCTTCAAAAAACTGTAATTGTATTGGCAGGCTTCCAATTCTAGATTTGTTAAAAATTATTATTAGAAATTGATAGCATTTCTTAGTCAAATCCTTAACGATTCTTAGATATTATTTCAGTCTGTTGATTTAATGAGGACCAATTTTAGATGTTGCTTCAACCAAACCAACAAACTTACATTTGCCTTGATCAAAGGCCTTTGGAAAAGATGAAATTTCAAAAGGGCCGAACTCCCATTTTCAAAAGTCGTTTCAGCTTATGAATGCTCTCACTCCTGAAGATATAAAGATGCTTATAAAAACTTTACCAATAACTCACAGGATGCAAGCAAGTTTGCTTGATCCATTTTGTACTTCACCAAAACCAGGTTAGGGCAGAAAAAAGAAGAGGGGGACTTCCTTCAATGAATGAATTTAGATAATAGACAAAAATATTTTGCACAATATTTGTAAAATATTTGTATATTTGTAAAATATTTTGCACAAGTGCTTTTCCAATACAAAAGCCACTTCAATCCGTATTTACACCATGTATAAGTATTTGATGTTCTATAGTCTCAGAGTTTAAGCAGCTTATGAACAATGCAGGTAACCTCTAACTAGGACTGTCAGACAATGGGTCCCTCTATGACATACAAAGTAAATCCCCAAACTCTGGCTATGCAAGTATAAATAAAGCACTCTGATTACCTGTATACACACACACCCCAATAAAACACAGACCAGAACATTTTCCAGTCCTAAGGCCAAGTGGTACCAGCTGCACCCTACTATACAGCACTCAACCTTAAATCTTCCCTGGGCTCCACAAGACGTGTTTGTAGCCTAAAGACAAACATTTAAGTGGGGAAGGGAGTCATTCACACCGGTTTCTGTTCAGGCTACCAAACAGAAAACTGAAAGTAGCATTTTCACAGCAGAAAATTAGGAGTACGTGGCGCATTCCTCAGTAAAAGGCATAGGTATACAGGGACACCAAGAGGCATCACCCCTGCTGGGATACTGTAGCAATGGAGGGAGCAAACCTTGTACAGTCTTGCCTGTATCACCTATTGGAAATGGCTCGTGGAGCTTCCCATACAGCACCCAAGCAAATTACTCCATTTGTTACATTTTTTTCCTTCACTGAAAGAAGGGCTTTCTAGTTTTATCCAGCAGTATGTTAATTCCTGCTATGATAGAGCAACATAAGCCTGGTAATCAAATCTAGGTTTTACCCTCCCACCTGCACAGTAACTAAGAGTAATAGATAACATACATACACAATTGTGCATAGCACAGCAAACATTTCAGCAGACCAGTCCATGCAGTTAAACCACCTGGTGTGAACTGAGAAGATCAGCAACTATCGAGTTCCCTTAGTCCAATGCAAGAACTGTTAAACACTTGCATGCCTACCTGCCTCACTGTTAGGGAAGTAGATTTCTGCTAGATTTCCTTTTATGAGAAAACTATTTAATTTGGTATGATAAAGACCAAGTATTGCTGTCTGGTAGCTCCCTTTGCAGCATTTAACCACATTAATAATTTCTTCTAAAATATTAACCTACATAAGTTATAATTTACATTGTTACACGTTCATATCATTTTTTCTTTAGCCAAGTTGCTTTCAAACAACTTCTAATCCAATAAACCATTAGAATATAAATCTCCCCGCCAACCAAATGAAGTCCTCTCACATCTCTATCAGTTTGAATACCTCAGGCTTTGTGGAAAATCCTGGAAATAAGAGCCTAATATGGCATATTTCAAAAGACAAAAAAAAAAATCATATTCAGTAACAAAGTATAAAGAAGCAGAGCGTTCCAATAGGCAGGATCACAAATTAAGGCCACCCTGATTTTGCACTTTCTTTGTAAAGCAATTTTCTTTTTTGGTTCTTTTACCAGCACCTTTCCTGACAGCCTCACATGCTTCAGGAACATATTCAAGCAAGGATTTGCTATTTTACTAAACATTTATGCAGGAATTAACACAGTGGGAACCTAATTTGGTTCTGCTCTCCAGACTAGTGGAATAGTAAAACATATGCATACAATAATAAAATAAATGTATTTCAATCATTCTTAAAAGCAGGAAAAAGAGAAACAAGCACCATTCTTCACGGACTGAGATACTGCTAATCTAATCACACATTCAAGCAAATCTAAAATAAAGCCCTACATACGTAATGTTACAATAATATTCTTAACCTAAGACAGCATGCACACTGTTATTCCTACAAAAAAATAAGAGGAGGAAATTAGAAACACTGAGTACCTAAAAAAATTTCTCTCATGAAGCCTGTTCCCGCCCGACATCATCTTTCTACTAGCACTGGCTATTATCAAATTACATTGAGTTAACTCATTGGTGAGACAGAATTATTTATTATCAAGTAATGACAAAAAAAAACAGACTGCTGAGAACACAAAAGAAGTCTCAGTGGAGTATTACCAATTGTAACAAGCTACAGACATTCCAAAAATCTGGCAAAAATACCCAAATAAGGCATTTTCTCTCCTGGAAATAAAACCATGGTTAGCAGAATTCAAATACTGAAATATTACAGTAAAACCAGAAGTGTGGCATGTGTGCACAGTTACAAAAAAATCCTAAACAGTAGCATTCTTATAAAAGCAAAAAAAAAGTATTCTAGAATGGAAACTTACTTGTGCATATTTTCCACTCCTATTATGATCATGATATAGTAGGAAATCCCACTTTGTATAACAAAATGTAAGGCATACCTAGGAAAAACAATAAAATAGTAAATCCTAATGGCATTTTCATTAAATAAAAATAAACTGCAGGCATTTAATTATTTAATGTGAAATTAAATGGATTTCTGAAATTTTAACTCCATCACTGCTTCCAAAAAAACCCTCAATTCTATTTAGGTTTTCTGCAGCCCTCCCTTCTGTACAGAGCTTCACCCTTCCACACAAACAGCGCCAATGAACAAAAACTACAGACTTCACCAGAATTCTCCAACTCATAAACAAGAATATAATAAATGCCAATAATCCTTAAAATATAAAGAATATGCCTCATAATACTTCCACTTGGATTATTTCATATGTAAATAACATGAATGTTTTGTGCTTCAGTTTCCAACAATAGGTATCTCAGATAAGGCAAACAATATCTTAGTATCCACAGTACCAGTACATGGGAAAATTTTCCAGTCAGCAGAAATGGTAACTCTGTCCAGGCAGTCTCTTTGCCTCGGGTCATCAATAACTGATAAAAGGATGGTGGTGATGATCGTCTCAGAACAAAAAAAAACCCAAATCCATTACACACCAAGAAACCACATACGTATTTCACAAACGTGCTCTTAACATCTTCTTTCCACAGCTTACCACCATAGCTTCTTTTGGGGTTTGTTTCGTTTTGTTTTTTAAAGGAGTTATATTTCAATATGCAAGTAGAGTACTGGTGGCAAAACATTTCTAGTGTTTGGGGAAAGGCATCTGATCCTCATTAAGTTGATTCTCTTTCACACTGGCATTTTAAGTGCTCCAGTAGCACGCTTACATGTGCTCAAGTGACACGCTGATCCAGTTTTGGAATTTTTCCCATAAAAAGCAGCCTAAAAAGCAGCTACTATTTTCTTATACTGTTTTTTTTTCAGCTTATTCCTGAAGCAATTTCCTAATTTCACTCCTCATCTATTTATAAGGAAACATCTTCTAAGCCTTTCAACAAGAAACCCAGTTCTATCCAGCTAAAATCCTACAAAGTCTATGCATGATGAACTGAGGGAAATCAATTCACTTGGGTATTAACTGACCCTGAAAACCTTGACTGTTTATGGAAGGTCCAGACTGCACAAACTCCCATGCTTCACTAATAGCTAGTCTCATCTATGATAGGACTACCTAAAATTCAAGGTCTTCCTGGAGACTCCTCTTCCCCAGGCTGAACAACACCAACTCTCTCAGCCTGTCTTCACAGCAGAGATGCTCCAGCCCTCTACCTTCCTGGCCCTCCTCTGGACTCACTCCAACAGCTCCATGTCCTTCTTATGTTGGGGACTCCAAACCTGGACACAGCACTCCAGGTGGGGTCTCACAAGAGCAGAGTAGAGGGGGAGAATGCCCTCCCTCGACCTGCTGGTCACATGTCTTTTGATACAGATCAGGATACTGCTGACTTTCTAGGCTGCAAGTGCACACTGACGGCTCACGTTGATCTTTTCATCAATCAGCACCCCGAAGTCCTTCTCCTCTGGGCTGTTCTCAATCCATTCTCAAAGCAGCCTGTATTTGCGCTTGGTATTGCAGAAACCCACGTGCAAGACCTTATCATAGAATCATTGAGCTTAGAAGAGACCTTCAAGATCATCCAGTCCAACCACCACCTACATCACCACTAACCCACATCACCCAGCGCCACATCCAGACGCCTCTTGAACACCTCCAGGGACGGTGACTCCACCACCTCCCTGGGCAACCTATTCCAATACCCAATCACCCTTACAGTGAAAAAAATTTTTCCTGATGTCCAATCTGAATCTCCCCTGCTGCAATTTAAAGCTGTTTCCTCTTGTCCTTTCACTGTGGGCACGGCAGCAGAGACCGACCCCCACCTCACTACAACCTCCCTTCAGGGAGTTGTAGAGAGTGATGAGGTCCCCCTGAGCCTCCTCTTCTCCAGACTGAACCACCCCAGCTCCCTCAGTCATTCCCCATAAGACATTTTCCAGTCCCTTCACCAGCTTTGTTGCCCTTCTCTGGACACGCTCCAGCACCTCAATGTCTTTTTTGAAGTGAGGGGCTCAAAACTGAACCCAGCACTCGAGTTGCAGCCTTATGACACAACTGAAGAGTTGCTGAAGTTGTACCATGGGATTGTAACCTATACATATACTTGATTTCCTGAGGAGAGGTGAGGAGAATCAAACAAAACAAAACCCTCAAAAATACATATTTAAGCAATAGGAAGACGAGTTGGCACAAGTGCAAGAGAAGTGTCAGTTTTTAACAGAATGCATACTTTTAACATCTCCAATTATGTTCTTACTTTTTGGCATTTTAAAAAAGCTTATAGTTCCATAATTGTAAGAAAAAAAATCTTTTAGTAACATAGAAATGAATTGCTAAAATAATTGCTTTAAGCATGATCCAAAGCAAACTACAATAATCTCAATTTCTACTATGGCATAAAATTTCTCTCATATTTTCTCTTCCAGGGCCTATTGCCAATGAGAGGGTTCCACAAATCTTTATTTATGTCTGGTGGGGTGGAGGTTATTTCTTTCTAAAGTCTCCCATTCCCAAATTTCAGATATTAATATATTGTACAAGCTACAATTAATGATTTCTGTTTCTAAAGCAATGGGTACAGAATGTGCTTCTAAAGCTTACACAGGTCTCAAAAACCACACACAGTAGTACCTATCTCCTGTATCACCCTACTCCTTTGGTGATGAAACTGGTAGCCTTTGACATCAGATCATTCTCTCAAAGCAGAATACCACAGCCAGAAGTTTAAGAAATGCATGGGAGTTGTGGAATAATACATACAAAATTGCACTTGTAAATCCAAAGGATAAAACTTACTGATTTTTCTTTTCCTAAATTTAGAAGTAATGTATATCAGCTGACGTTGAGAAGCCTCTGCAACATGCCAGTAGAGGCCAATTCTGTGGTTTGGAATTCCAGGATTTATTTATACACACTCCATATGTGCACACACTGTATGCATCTCCAACCTGCAAACAGCTTGATTAATTCCCCCTAATTCAGTAATACTCTACAATAGTCAGTATAAATAAGTCTTCTACTTAAAGCTGATCAAGAACTTTGTTGACTGTGCAATAAAACAAAACTGGCACTTAACTAATATTAAGCCATCCTGGGAAAATGAGAGCCATTTAGCAAGATAATTTTGAAGGAAAAAAACATTTTCACCAAACTAAATGCATACCCTTTATTAGCCTGCTAACAGTCTGGCTTGCTACATTGTAAGAAGATCAAGATGTGAAAACAGCAGTCACAGAAAACTAGTGTTTAAAAGAAAAATATAACAGACCACACCCTTTCTCCAAAACATTAAAGAAAAAACAACACACAAAAAGCTCTCCAATTGAGGTCAGCTCCTTTCCAGGCATTTTATACTATCTAGAACCATCATCACTACTACAATTCCAGCCACTCTTCCTACAAAAAGTCAGATTATATTCAATATCAAGAAAAAGACACAGTGAGTTCTCATTCAGTGAATATTTATGAGAAATTATCACCACACCTGTGCTGTGCTTCAACGGAATACTTCTCAAGCAAGTTTACAGAAAAACTGGTACAAGTTAACCAAACCACACCTGCTCCATCCTCCCAAAATTCCAGGCAGACAGTATGTTAGTTACCAGTTTGCAAGTGGAAAATCTTTCAAAATTTGTGCACTGCATCAGAAAATTTAAGCTAATTTCTGTACATTTGCAGCAGCCAAAACCCACAGAAGTAGGTAATAATATTCTTCATAACAAAACTTTGCTTCCCTGCAAACAAGAAATGAAAGTCTATAAATCCCTGAAAAGTGAATAAAGTGCAACTTACCATCCAAAACAAAAAAGTGCAAGATAAAGGCCCAAGAGGGTTGCAACAGCATGTCTTATAAATGGGCTAGTTTTGCTTGAATGAAGGTATGTTCGAAACCAAATAGCCGCAAGCAAGGCAAACAGTTGGCACACTACAAAGTTGACCTGCATGAAAAAGAAAAGAAAAAAGTTCTCACACACTTGTGCATTAAAAGTGAACAGAAATATCCCCACACTATTAGCAATTTGCAGAACCTTTGGCTCTGCCACAACTCTTCCCGCAGCACGTCAGCCTCAGAGCTTCTCCCAAGAACCCCTCCCCTCCTCCTGCACAAAACAGAGCTCCCCTGAGCAGCTAAGAAGAAAAGATACAGCAAACCTGGAGAGCTAAACTGGGCATGAATGAAGAAAAAAACCTATTACATATTTTCCTGTAAATTTTTTATATGCCAAACCACTCTATCAACCATGGAATCATTCATACTCTCCCAGTAATGTGAAGATCTGGATCAGGTTTTTATCTGTTTTTTAAATGAGCATGACTGGGAAGTACATATCAGCTACACAAATCACTGGCAGATCACTTCAGTGGTATGTAAGCAGATAAACAGCTCAGTTGCACACTGGATTTTCTTCTACATTCAAGTAGGATGGTTTCAGAAATTCCTCCTCCCTTCTGGCTGTTTATTCTAGAAAATAGAAAATCTGCCTAAATATTTAAAGGCATTAAGGTACTGAAAGGAAAAGGGGAATTAAAAAAAACCAAAAACAAACAAACAGTGAGTAAAAAGAATCATTCTGACTGTGGCCTGAGATAAATTTAACAGTAAGGGCATAACAAAGAAATAATTTTCTCAAATACAGCAACAGCTACCAGAACTGGTTTAAGCTACCAAAAGCCAGATGAATTCCTTTATTTAGAAAAGAACATTTCCCACTCCGTGGATTTTTTTTCTTCCATAGAAAGCTGCCTAACAATTGTCTGCATCTAGCAGCAGCATTCCCCAGTCATCACAAGCAACAGCTAGGGGACCACTCCTTCAGACCATAAGCACTCGAATCCAAGAAACTTGCACATCCTGGATGCCTGACTGGTCCTTAGCACAACAGTGGTTCAGCCTGCTGGATGTCACTTAGCTAAAATATATACTTAATCCTACAGGGTACAATGACAACACTATTTTTATGTTCATGACAGCAGGCCTGATATTGATGTTTGCGGCAACAGTGCACGCCTGTAGTGCTATATAACTCATCACACTCATTCCTTCCTCATTTTTCAGCCAGGCTTCAGGCAACAACAGGTAGGGAATGGTGTGAGTATGCAAACACGGTTATATTTAAAGTAGAAGCTAAATAACACCAACTACCTACCGAACACACATCTTCATAACAATGGCATAGATTCCCTATTTGCAAATGCAAGGATAATTCCCCTTTTTCTGAACCACTCCTAAACGTTCTGTAATACCAAGTAATAAAAGCCTTAAGTGCTATCAGGGAAAGAGGCTCGGAAGGGAGAGATGCTCTTTTTAACAGGAGCAGTTCCTTAAACCGTCACGTACGCTTTGCCATCCGTTCTCCAACTCCCACATTTATATTTTGCTTTTAATGGTATTTGAAAAATCCTAAATGAATAAAGAGATATTTTTTCAGGGCATAACTTGACCTGTTTTCTCTTCTTTATAAGCAATGATGCAAATGAAATGGAGTGAGGTTTGTAACTCAGGCGGAGTCTGTGGATTTAGTGGTAAAGTTTCACACAAAGCAGTCAGGTTGAATGAACCACTGAAAAGGAAACAAACTGGTAATATTTTTTAAAAAGTAAGCAATAAAGAAAAATTAAAACCAACGTAATTAACCATGAATTCACTATCAGCATTTATTTATTAGAGAAATTATGCTATGTGTACCACAGAACATGTTTCTGATCCAAGGAACTCACACCCTAGAGACACTAGAAGGGGGAGGGAGACGAGAAAATTGGGACAAATATGCAGTGAAGCTTAAGTGAAGAGACAAGGAAGAAATGGGCATGAATACTTGTCCATAAGTGACAGCACAGCAAACCAGTTAGCACTGCTGGTTTTACTGAATGTGCAGACATCGCTGCTTGGGCTGCATTACAGATGATTTGCCAATTGGTGTCTCATGATGCCCTTCTTTTTCAGATTACCCCTCAAAGCAAGCTAGCAAGACCCAGGGAAGATCCGGGCTCCTACTATTACCATGGCAGGAGGCAGAAGTGCTTGGCCTGTATCATCATCTGTAGGAGCAGACAAGCAAAACAACAAACCTTGAATTTCTCAATTCAGGGTGAGCCTGCAGCTTTAGGAATGTGGAAAATCCTCGTACAAAACACGCAGAGAGAATCTGAGAAAGGTGCCCCCTCTTCATTCCCTACAGGCTGACTCCCTTCCCGAGCACTTGCTCTTGCTTCAGCTGTTTACTCAAGTGACCAATCCATACACGAAAAACAGTACCCCATGAAACAAACAAACACCAAAAAAACCCAAAAAAAACCCAAACCAACCCCACCACCCAAAACACCTTCCTCAACAAGAATATTCTGAGAAGAGCAATAAAATGCAGGATATCATCACCCCACAAAAAAACTCTAGGGACGTCAATCCATCACGTTGGTGTTTTGAACACACAACTAAATGACTCAAAGCAACAATCTTCTTCTAAAAGCCTTCCTTACAAGTGACTCCAAAACAACCGCTGGTTATTTTTAAACTGCTCTTCCCAAGAATTACATAAACATATGCACACTTAGATACAGAAAAGACACCACCACAATGTTCACACACCACCTTGCGTTCCTCCTCTTCTCTTACCAATCCAACCACTACTGAAATGCAAGTTACAATGCACCAATGGTTCTGCTGACTTGTATCTCACTCAACCCTACCAAAGCTTTAAATACATACTTGTAAACCCAAGCCATGCAGCAGTTAAGATCTGAAAGCTACGTGACTTCAGCTTTGCCTTTATACATACCTTCTTTTGGCAATACCCTTTCTGCTGCTTCATTCCATTTTCCCCTGCAGGATTTCTGCTTCATTCAGCAAATGGACAATTGCTCAGTTTTTGCACTCATCCTATGACCCATTAAATGCTTACCATCTGCATCCTATACTGCTAGCAAAAACCTCACATTTCTCCATAGACACGTTTATACAGATCTGTCCATAACATGGGAAGACTGCATAAAATAAACTTTTCAATAACTTTTTCTGTTCTAAAGGCGGGTGATTGACACACAATAATGAAAGCCCAAAGGGTAAAACAAATGCCCGCTAACTCCAGTTGCCCAATTTCAGACACTGTGTCTAGTTCTTCAGTCAGTACTTTTAACAGAACTTTAACTGGAGCTGCTCCTTGAAAACATAACTACAGCTGCTATTTTGATTATCCAGCATGCCTGGAAATTAGGCCCAAAGTACCTCAAAATGAAAGCAAAATCGAAAATCATCATGACTATGTATTTTCCTTATATTGTTTCTCCAGGTCACTAAAACTCTGGTTTCATAGTGATTTGTACTCCTAATAAAGACAGGAGATCATATGGAAGAGTCTGTGACCACTGCTGGATTGTGTTACAGTCACAATGGTAATCTTCATCTGACACTTTTTCTGACTTTTGAGTGTCTATCACAGGCTATATATTCACTTGGTAAACATTTTGAATATCCAATTTCTTACATTTAAAAAGAATTGGAAAACACAGCATTTCTACTACTGTCAAAGCTTATCCATTTGCACTTACCTGTGGCTGCTCTAGTCCAAGGCACAGATTTCTACTACTTCAGCTACCAGAAATATGTACTTATTTCCACACAGAAATAAGATTAATCCCTTGTCAATACTACAGTGGGTAGAAAGAGAAACAGACTCTCTGGACTCCCAAATTCTATTCCATTCACTTCCAATTCCAGCAGCAAGACAATGTGTGCTTCTACACAGCGTTTTAGTCCAGCTCAGGAGAGGGCTTCTCAAGCAAGCCTCCCAGTCACCCTCTTCAGATGCTTTGGTCTGCATTGTACAGCAGTGCCTGAATACACAAATCTGATTCCTTTTAAGAGATCTGATTTCTTTTACCCTAAGCTGAACTAGATGATCTGCTCCAAAGGTAAGTGGACATTAAGTCCATGGACTGACCTAGGCAAAAACGGTATTTCCCAAAATTATTATAGCATCAATGTCAGCTCATCAATGCCAATCACGTCATTACACAAAACCACTCCTCCTGTACTCGCTGAAGTAAACAAAGCCAAAATGTAACATTCAGCCTTTGCCTAATTACACCTCCCATCTTTGCTCGCCTTGACCAGCATGGAGCTGACACACAACTCCACTGTATCCACACACTGAGACACCTAAAGAACTGAAGATACACAACTTGCCTTGAAATAGAGCACAAAAATTATCCAGCTTCCTAGAAGTGAAACATCACAGCCATTCACAGCAAGCAAGCAGGAACAAGGACACAGCTGGACATGATCTTGAAAGCTCCCACAAAAAACAGGTGCTTAACCAAGCAGTTATTTTGTTGGTATATGTTACACACAGTAACTCCAACATCTGGGAGGGGTATACGTGTGTACCTTTTGAAAACATGTCAAGCTGTTAATAACATTGTGCATATGGGCAAAGCACATTCTTAAACACTTCATGACTTGGTCAGATGAGAGCAGAACACCTACAAAGAATAAAGACATGTTCCTGAAAGCAGCATGATTCATTCCTCAAACCAAATTTGAACTTGCCTCCCTGAAGTCATAAAACCTGATCCAATTTTATAGAAGAAATAAAAAACCCCAATTCATGTAATGCTGAGACTTCCTAGGGGGAAAAGAAGTTCTGAAGCAGATATATAGAACAGCAAGTTTCACCCTGACAGTTACAATTTACCCATTGTATAAGAAAACATTGAAATTTTCACCTCCTCAGGTACAGGTCATACCAACAGCTCAGCTTGTAATGACAGTAATACCTCAAAGTCCTATGCAGAGAGCAACGTGTAATGGAAAGTTATGTGCACATGAGAATAAAAAAACCCCCAAAACTTAGTGATAATGCAAATAATCAGCCCTGGATATTCAGCAATGATTAATGCATGTATGTGTTAAATACCACTTAGACATACTAAGCTATTACAAAACTTTCTGTATATATTCAAGCAATTTTAAAATTAAATCCACTATTTTGGTGCAAGACCAGTCCTACAGCCAGTGCAGTTTAGAGGCACACTTTGTGCCAAAATATAGCTGTAAAACATGAGCACAAATTCAGTTTCAATGTTTGGAGCAGCTACAAAAAAATGCAAATCCATTATATCATTAACTGCATTAGGCTATCTACATGGCAAATTTTCCATTTGCGTGATGTGCAAAAGTCAATAGAAAGTTAGTAATAAAACTTTTGAAGACATTTATTATAGTCTTTCAAAAAATTAAATGTAATTTATGCCATGCATTTGTAAAAACAGAGTTATTTCTTAGGGAAAAAAGTGATTGAGGGATCAATTCTTTACATAAAGCAAAAGGAGAAAAAGGTCACTGACTGCTACATGGATTTGCATCATCAAGAGGAAGTTTTGGCAAAACATGTGATTTGAACTGCTAGAAATCGCCAATCTTCCAACACAGGCAGCATCTTTAATAAACCATTAAAGAAAATTTGTAAGTCCATGTTAAAAAGGAATATAGAAAAAAATATTATTTCTCCTACGAAACCGATTTTTAATATGTGCAATTTTTATCCACTAATTCAGATTTCAGGCTAAGCTTCCACTTCATATCAGCTGTATTTTAATATCAAAAGCCAATCGTTGCAGCCAAGCCCTCCAGAATCCTGCTACATCACAGCACAGAAGGCATTTGCCTCATTCAGAAAAGCAGACAAAGCAGCGAGGGAACTTCACTAATAAAGAGGATTCCTAACTGGATGGCACAAATTAGTCATACAGACCCATGCGGCCTACAATCCCCTGAGAAGCAGCAGCAACACGATTGTATAAAGTTTTGCTTATTAGCTCTAGCGAGGCACTGAGGCATTCAGAAGAACAGCATGGACTATAAGGCACCTCTCAAAGCACAACAGTGGCCTATAGCTGTTGGAGCACCAATTCAGGAACATTGCATTTTACACTCTCTTCTGTCAATGACCCATGCAAACTATTTGGAAGTCACCTTCTCTTTGTGCTTCTTTATTTTCTCATTTTTAACATATCATTTCCAATCAGAAGAAAAAAGTATTCAAACCTGTGACCTGCAATGAGAGCCTGTGGCCTCAATAACACACTTTGGATGAACTGGAGCCTATTTGGGCTTTTTTGCTCGGTTGTTCGGTTTTGGGGGGGGGGTGTTGTGGGTGTTTTTAGTTTTATGGGTTTCTTTTAAGTTTTTCTTTTGGAAAAAAAAAAAGGTATTTAGATCTTATTGCTGATGAAATAGACTTTGGAAAAAGATTATCCAAATATAAGCAGAAGCACTGAAGCCTACCTGATCATGCACAGAGCCTAAATTAACAGTTACAAGATGCAAGATGCTTCATAAGTCACAGTCAAGAACCTACGGAGATAATGATTCTGCAGCCAGAGATTTAAGGGTTACCTTTCCCCATTTTGCCACACTGTGGTATGCTGCTTTCACAGAATTCAGTTTTCCTGAGCTGCAACATATCAGCAGTGCTTGTCTCCCTGTCTATAGCCATTTCTGGTCTGCCAGTCTACCACAGAAACATTTTTCACACATGCATCCTGCTTTGTCTGACAGGGCTAGTGAGCAAGGTGCATTGAGCAGCATTCTTATTCCCCCACCTCTGCCCTACTTTTCAACAACCATAGTTACTAGAGAGAAAAGACATTTTTAAAAAACATTTTAGAATATGAACTATAAAAACACTTTGAAAAGAGCTCTTGCAAGAGCTAGGAGATCTAGAGAGAATAACATACATCTTCTTTAATAAGAAGCACCGATCTTCAAGCTGAGACTTTGAATTTTTTCTAAATCTATCAGGCTATTTTAACAGAAACATTTTACACACAAACCCCTCTCCAAGCATCATATTTGTTGACACATACTTGTCAAAAATTGCCAAACCTTATCACAATTAATGAAGCCTCGGTTGTGCCTTGTCTGTATTTTCTTGTTCTTGCTGCCAGTCAGGTCAAAACCATTTCCCTTTTCCACCAAAACAGTCAGTTGAGGAATTAAAAACATCTACAGATGTTCACAAAAATCTGCTTATAACACAGGAAAGCTGATACTTCTCCACAGCAACCAGATAGCAGTATAGATGGATCTTCTTCTGCCTAATTTCTAACCTTCATCCAGTATAAAAGGAACAATCAGCTTGCACAGTTATCCAGTAATTGCCTACTGCCAAACCACCAGGAACTGAAGAGTGAGATTAAGTATTATTTGAAACCAATGATCAATTTTCCAACTATTTCCTGAAAACTTCTGCACTGATGTTAAAAAAAATAAATTTCCACAGCAAAGCGGAAAAAAGCAATTTCATGACAAGAATCAAAATCAAAGTGTTCAGTAGTTTTCTTCAATTTATTGGAAAATGTCAGAAAGCGAAGTCCAGAGACACTGCACAGGTATCTGATGAAAGCTGAAGAACACTCAAGAGATCAATTCAAAGAACATTTCTTCTCTAACTGACAGGAAGAAACAGGCATTCCCCTTTCAACTCAAAAGATCACAAATCTTGTGGCAGTGCTCTGAAATGGCTTTTTGGTTCAAATAATAACAAGACTCTTCCATGATGAAAATGTAACTAATTAACATTCCTGCCTGAAGTGTCCACCTCACTTCATGAGTGAAATATGGAGAAAGGCAGGATAAGCAGCAGGAAAGGCAGGTTATTTTGGGGCAGTACCAGTGTGGCGGATGTTTACATTAAGACGGTGTGTCCTTTGTAGCCAAGACTGTGTTACTGCATGTCTATACAGTACCCAGTGTGAAGGGACACTCGTTTTCAGGTGAGACCTCCAAGCACAGCGCCTCTAATAGCAGCCACTTCCTTGAAGTCCTTACTCTATTTGTGTTTGCCAACAACAAAAAGCTGGCAAAAGCTTCCTAATGTTGCACAAATATACTCCATCTTCATATGAATTTATTGGCAGCTGTAAGGACTTACTCATCAAGATTCTGAATGCTTTCTGTCCAAGCTGATTTCAGTCCAAAACATCAAAGACAGTCATGACATATGTTAATAATAGTATTTTTATATCCAGTATTAATTTCCAATTTCTAGCTTGTAATTCTTAAGTATGCTGGAGAGAGTGAATAACATAATGAAGAACATGATGTAGGCACTAGTAATCTGGTCTGGGCAATAAATGAGCATCAAATCCAATAAGCTTTTTCTAACAGGGCTTACTAAATCATTACTCAGAATTACTCCAAGAAAAAGTGTATGACTAAAGATGTAAAATGAAAGATCAATATACACATTTTACAGTGAAAACAACCAAAACTAATTCATTAGGGATATGCAGATGTCAGCTGAAGGACGTTGTTTCTGATGGGCTCTTATGCACTCAGCATTATAGATACTGAACTGTCACACATAACAGCTATTTATCCACAGGAACAGCCAAAAATCTAGGAAGCAAATTTAGTTCAAAAGTGAAACTGGTCTAAGAATGCTGGCTCGAGGTTTTTGCTTGTGTGTTTTGTTTTGCTTTCTTCCCTCCTCAAAAACAGTAAGGACCTAAAATGCTTGTGTTGAGCAAAAACAGGTTTGGCCAGTTAAGGGTTGCAGAACTCTGACTACCAGGGAAAAAGGGGCTACAACATGAAAACACAGCAGCCTGGTATTATATTGGCAAAACACAGTTCCAAACAAAGCCCAAGTCAGCTAGGGCGCTTTCAGAAGTGTGGGTTTTTAATCACACTCTCAGGGTGCACACGCACATAGCGATTAGCCTCAAAATCTCTACTCTGTCACATGAGTGCCAGCACTATACAAGATATTCAAATGCCTATTTGAACAATGAGTTTTTATTTTAATGCTCAGAGAACCACTACAGTGCCTAAAATTTTTTAAAAACTTAACAAGTTACTTTCCTACCCATTTAAAAATACAGTAAAATAACTAACAACTATGGAGGTATCATTCTCCAATGTAACCAGAAACAGACAGTTTCTCCATTAAGATCCACCTCAGTACTATTATATTCTGCTGCTATGTGAGAAACTGAAATCCATCTTAAAACAAGCACCAAAACAATAAAGTAACACTCTTGCCCATATAGCCTGCAGAAATCCAGTAACAGCAGCAGTTGGTTTAATTAGCAAGTAAAACAAATGTTCCCCATCTCTAAAGCAGTCAGCTTCTCAGTGTTCTCCATGAAAAAAAAGAGAAAAAGAAAAAAAAGACTTCACCATGCTCTCCCTTAGATGAACTACTTCTCAACTCTGACAGTCTCTGCTCCTCCATGTCTATCATCCTCCTGCCCTTCCCAGTTCAGGAATCAGCTGCATTAAACCAGCCACCAACAAGGTCTCTGAGCACTACAACAGGAGCCCTGTAAACATTTGCAATACACAGAAACCTGCAGAAGTAATGGACACTACTTGAAGTCACTACAGCTTTTCAAATTAATTCAATTTTCTTTTCTAATATTTTACTAATGTTTAGAATTATGCTTCCATATTAAAATAATTTCTCTAACTTCTTACATTCAATCCAATTACAAATAATAATCCGTTAACATACAGGGTGTTTCAAAAAGAGGGACCGATTTGAAATGGGCCTTCAATTGAAATTGGGTCCATCTTTTTGAAACACCCTGTGTTCTAAGGCTAGACCTTCTACAGGTCTGGTAGTCATCTCTGGGGTTCTAATAAATTCTTGCAGTGTCATGGCGGCCTCAACTTCTTTCTAGCATCTCCACCGTGAAGAATAAAAACCCATTCATTGTACTCTGGACTGTCAGTCCATTCTTTGGGTGACATGCAAATATTCACTGAACTATTATTTTTATATATGCATATATATGAATGACTGACAGGAAGCGGTAGAATCCAGAACCAACTCAGCCAGAAGGCAGGTCAAAAAGATGAAGAATTATCTGTACAGGTAGCACTACCAGTATAGAACATACCGCTGTAGTTATACCACCAGTGTACTCACAAGACGTGTTTCAGAATAAGAGTATCTTCTTCAGCTTAGGCCACTTCAAGTAGAAGTAAAAGGAAACACCAAAATTCCAACTACAGCAAATTACACCGTTACAGACAAACCGAAATAGCTTCTTCACCTCTGGATATATTATTCCAGAATAAAAGGCATAGCTATGGATGGTTTCCTTTGCAAAAGACTGCCTAGCTGCTGAAAACATTACTTAAAACAAGCAGGAATAACTAGCATTTATCTAAATTTGCAGACAAATTGGAATTGTCAAACGGCTCTGTTACTTGATCGAGTGCTAAAAGACTAATAATGATAACTAATGTTGAATTTAAAGAACTTTCCAAAGGAAAGAAGGAAAATTAAATATCCACACTGAAGGACTGCATCAATATTCTTCATAAAATAAATACTGTAAAGATGCACACATTAAGTAAACAGGTTTTCACCTGCCTATGTGCACTTTTTCCTCACCTTCTGAGAGAAAATAAAGCCCCACAGTCTACACTCCCTCATACAAACACTTGTAAAGCAAGAAAAAAAATCTGGGCAACTGTTACTCAGGAAAGGTGCACATTAGTCAGAATAATAAATGAGAAGACATGCCACAATCAAGGCAGCAAAGGATTTACTACAGTGCTTCATTAGGTCAACACAGCACCAGGTAAATGGGAGTTGAAGTCAACAAATACCAGGGCTAATGAATGAGAAAGATGACTCACTTAATTCAGTTTTACCAGTTTTCAGAACTTGTTTTAAGTCAGCACTATACATAAGAAAAAGACCACAGAGGGAAAAAGATCTACAAGGCTGCAGTACAACAAATTTACAGCAGTAGCACTTCAAAAACAAACAGAAAGCAACACAGTAGTAACAGTGTATCCAGCAAATAAGTGACTCTTGTCATATTCCTTATGCCTTACTGTTTCTTCTTTATTTGCCTGTTCGTTGGGCACTCCAGTATTTCTTTCAACATCCCAGGACTGCAGTATTTTTGTAGCAACCTCTGAATCGCATTTTGAATTCAGAACTGGCTCATACTGTGGTGAACGAAGTCCATGTTCACACTTACATCACCTAAATGAATTGCCTAAGGATAGGAAAAACCATTTGACAAAGTGAAGTAGGCGGCTATAGGCTCCTCAGGTAAAGGCTGTTTATTGTGGATGTTTACTGTAGAAACCTTGAGCTGCAATTATATTCAAGTTTTTCCACTGCTTCACAGAAACTTAGAGAAAACATACCCAGTGTGAAAGTTAGGGAGAGCATCAGAATGAAAATTCACTGCTGCCTCCCTGAAAAACTAAAGAATTCAAGTAGCTCTATACTTAACATCCTCACAGCAATATTCGTGAACCTGAATTAAACAGAGATATTTCTTTCTTGCACTAAATCTCTTTGCCCCTTAACAGATGTTTCATCTTTTCCAACACCGAAACCAGTGTCTGCTTTCTTTCCAATCCTGTTTAATTACAGCTTTCACTCTCTCTTTCAAGACAGTTGTTTTCTCTTGCCAATTTTTCTCTTATCCCAACAGTTCCATCCTTCTTTACACATTTTTCCTTACAAAGTAATTTCAACATACAATACCTGGGGAGTTAAGTCAACACCTAAACACTAGCACTAGAATTTGGGAAAGGTGTTACTGCAGAGCAACAAGCACCCTTCTGATGATATATTCTCTTCTTTCCAGTAGTTCAAAGGGAAATTAAGAAACCAGTAAAAACACCATCCTTGGACTTCTCTAGCGAACCCAAACAATCCAAAACATCCAATCACTGAGAACAGCACATATAGAATGGAGAACAGGACTTTTTTTCCAATTTCTCTTCGCCCACTACAGTCTCCATTTCTTGGCAGATCGTGCTGCGCTATCCACCCTTCATTCTTCTGACTGCTGCTGGCAGCAGATAAGGAACGTACAGGGCAATGTAGGGGCACGATTTTCTTATCCTACCACTCCCTTATCTTCAGCGTCTGGATTTTACACATCCATGAATGCTACTTTTACTCACTTCTATTACTCACAAGTTTCCTGGGTCACATCAGGAAAATCAGTACGGTATCTGTATCTCACAGCTGCACACAAAGGTTTAAGAATCAATGGGGAAAGAGAACAAAACTTGGGACACTCTTCACTTTTTTCTTTTTTATAGTTTCATAATGCTTAAGAAAAACATTAGACCATCTAAATTCTGGACAGCTATACAGGACAAGCCTTTCGACTTCCACCCCGTGTTTGGACAAAAAGGTTTTATCAGACTAAAACATTTCAGTCCTCAGGAGGCTACATTAGGTTGCCTTGACAGAAAACAGAGGCTACTGCATCACTAATGCCCAAAACTTTGTGAAATAACAGAGAGCTAACTTGGAGACACATCCAGATGTTCCCTGCAGGCAAATCAGGTGCATACTGCTTCTCAGCAAAATGATTCCCTATGCCTCCTCTAAGCCTGGTCTTTTACTTAAGACTCCAGCAGTGGCTCATCTCCAAGGCATCAAAATAAAGTACAAAAATTTGCAGACACATCTTGCCAATCACGTGTGTATAAGACATAAACATTTAATATGTATATACAAGGCCCATTCTCCTTGAAGGCAACAAGGTGAAACATACATCAATTATAATTGCTTTTATGTGGAACTGAGTGCATTAAGGGCACGATGAAAGCACCTCAGGTAACCCTCTGCACAACAAAGCCTATGCAATAAAATTATGCAAAGATGTTGATGTAGCAGATTGGCCTGTGATCACCAAATTAAGAAAGTTCATATGGTTTATGTAGTTCACATTTAGGAGGACTTGGATTTTAATGCCCATTCTTATTTTAAAAAAGGACAGTTCAGATTCTTTGAAGGTTGATGGCACTCATGCAGAAAATCATATTTATTCTACACAAATGAGCAAATTTATTCAAATAAAAGCTAAAATTAGACTGCAAGAAAAACAAGAAGAGTGTGGAAACAGCACAGAATTTTTTTTATTTTTATTGAAAAAACACTGCTTATCTTTATATCCTGGATTTTAAGTGAAATGCATAATCACAAGCATGACGTTTTATCCAGTCCACACATCTTCTCGTAGCTACACTGCCAGCAGCTGGAGCCATGCCCTTTCTTTTCTTATCTAGAAGATAATCGCTGAAGTTAACTTAGTTGATCCAGTTGTTCAGACCACTTTTCAAGATCTCAAGATCAATCTCTTTGACTACAACAATATCTGAGTATCAACTTTTTGCATGGATTGTCTATCTCCTATCTCCCCTGGCCAGCTCTTCCTCTACTACAGTTATCTATTTCTATGGCAAATGAAGAGCAGCGACAACCCATAAAATTTTTGCCAATTTTCAGATAAAAATTTTGCTCCCTCTGGTGGAAGCAATGAATGAAAAGATTATTCCTCGAACTCATCTTACCCTTCAGCGACCTAAAGCCAAGAAGAAAGCTTTGGTCTCCTGGAACCATTCTCATCTTTCAGGAAACTTAAGTATCTCTCATTTAACGACAGGTAAGCTGACATGTCATACAGAGAAGTAATTTGTCAATAGACAACCAGCAAGATGGTGTCAGAACTAGAAATGGATCAAGGTTCAACACACTATTTGTCAGGCTCCAAGAAAGAAGAAAGCAGCAGAGCACAAATACGACATGAATACAGACAGGAGAATGAGAAGGCTAGGTGAGAGACTTCGCTGTAATAACATCATTCAAGTTGCAACCTTGATGCATTATGAAACACATGATTCTCTAGCAGCCAAGTTTTTATGATAATCCTTCCCATACTTCTCTTCAGCTGTCAGGGACAGGAAGAACATAACTACTTTTATTCCTTCTCTCCCCTAAGAAACAGCAAGAATACCACAGTACCTGAACATTTCATTCACTCATTCATTAACTTTAAGGACCTACGGTGATAAAGTTGTCAACAGGATCATAGAACCATAGAATCACTCTGGTTGGAAAAGACCTTCAATATCATTGAGTACAAACATCAACCCAGAACTGCAAAGTCCACCACTAAACCATGTCCCCAAGGGCCACATCCAAACACTTTTTTTAACACCTCCAGGGATGGTGACTCCACCACTTCCCTGGGCAGCCTGTTCCAATGCCTGAACACCCTTTCTGTAAAAAAAAAATAAATTTCCTAACATCCAGCCTGAACTTTCCCTGGTGCAACTCGAGGCCATTCCCTTTTGTCCTGTTGCTCAGGACCTGGGAGAAGAGACTGATCCCCACCTAGCTCCAACCTCCTTTCAGGTAGCAATGAGGTCTCCTCTCAGCATCCTCTTCTCCAGGCTAAACAACCCCAGCTCCCTCAGCCACTCCTCGTAAGACCTGTGTTCTAGGCCCTTCACCAGCTTTGCTGACCTTCTCTGGACATGCTCCAGCACCTCAATGTCCTTGTGGTAGTGAGGCACCCAGAAGTGAACACAGTATTCAAGGTGTGGCCTCACCAGTGCCAAGTACAGGGGCACAATCACTTCCCTACTCCTGCTGGCCACACTATTTCTGATACAAGCCAGGATACTGTTTGCCCTCTTGGCCACCTGGGCACACTGCTGGCTCATATCCAGCCGGCTGTCTACAAGCACCCCCAGATCCTTTTCTGCCAGGCAGCTCTCCAGTCACTCTTCCCCAAGCCTGTACCTTTGCATGGGGTTGTTGTGGTCCAGGTGCAGGACCCGGCATTTTGCCTTGTTGAAGCTCATACAATTGGCCTCAGCCCATCGCTGCAGCCTGTCCAGGTCTCTCTGTAGTGCCTTCCTACCCTCAGGGAGATCAACACTCCCTTCCAACTTGTTGTTATCCACAGATTTACTGCTGTTTCCTTTGCTGAGCAACAAACTTAGCTTCTCCAAGAAGTGAAAAGATACAGTCCTTATATGAGGTTTTTCACCCCCAATGAGTGAACGTGCAAGTTTGCCTTCCCAAATCTACAGAGACAACCATAGATTCTTGTTCACATCATGCACCTTCCCTTCCACCAAATGACTGAAAAGAACAATAGAAAAATTGGAACAAGAAGCCTACAAAAATGCATTAGCTTTTCCAAGTAGCCATTTCAGTTAACTCAGTGCAAGATAAAATAAAAGCCAAAGGAAGGGTTAACATAGCAACAAGTGAAATCATAATACCTTGTTGGAGGACATACACAGAAGCAGAAAACAAGTTCTTCTCCATTCCTAGAGCTGACAAGCACTCTAGTCTGAAGAAGAAAGGTCTAGGAACAGCAATCTGTTACAGCAACAAAGCTTTTCTCTTGTAACAGAGTTGGGCACATAAAGGAATCTGTTCTTACAAATGTGTCAAATGGCTCTGGTGGAGCTGTCATCCTCCATCTTTTACACTGATCTCTAAGGAGCATGTAACCAACACCATTCTCAAATGAATTCGCTCCTCTAGTTCTACCAAACATTAAGTCAAAAAGCAATCAATTTCTCACACTCGATCCACACACACAGATATGGATCTGATTAATTAGTTCAATCCTAGAGATAGCAACTTCACTTTTAACTGAAATTTCTACTTCCATTCCCAACAAATGGACAAGGTTCTTTCTTCTGTCCATTTGTTTGAACACCCAGACACCAGAGTAACACTGACACGTGCTACCTGGATCTTCTCCTCCCAGAGTTACACACTTTTGCCTTCACTAAGACTTTACAGCAGGATAATTAGACAGTAATGGCTTGAACGTAAATCACAACTGCAACATTTTGGATATAAAGATTAGTATCTGCTTGAGGTCAAAACTGAACTATACAGGTGGAGAAACAAAACCCATTCATCTCCACCAGTTCTGAGTGCTGGTATTACTCTGGAGTGCCCACTGCAAGTACCTGCTGCATTGGTATGACTGTGGTCACAGTACAGATTGGGATCAAGTATTAGAAACAACCTACTAATCAGAAAGCCTTTATTCTGTTGTTACTATTATTATTTTTCCAAGGCACTGCTACATTTTATACAAAGTACTCACGTAGTACCACTGAATGTCAGGCATAATCTTTGAGCACACACAGCAAAGAGTACTGGCTCTTTTTCTTCTCTGCCCTCATTCTCTCCTCTACTACGTTCAGTTTGATCACACTGAACACATTTTGCATTCTTTCTGTACTACAAACTTACTATCAAGATAGACTCGCAAGCTGAGAGGTTACAAAAATCTAACTTTAGCTTTTAGAAAAAAACCAAAACAGTTATAGATACGTTATCCTCAGCGCAGCATAATTTTATAACTCTCCAATTCATACTCAGTCATAACCCGTGCTCTTCATACACAACTGCATCTATATTACATACATCCCACGGATGTCTAAACCCAAAGTATGTTTGATTTTTAACTGCTTGTAACAAATCTTTTGAATCACATGTCTAGCCACCCTCCATTGTGGACCTAAAAGGTCCAATAGAGCTCAAATGGTATTTTATAAAAACATCTTGGCTTTACAGGAGCATCTGTTGCAAAACACTCAATAGAGGGAAGTTTTCCAGGCTTTGATAAAAGTAATTTTATTATCATCAAAATGCCATACTCACAACATCTAAATAAATTTTGTAGAAGATGCACCACATCATGAAGCAATGAGATTTATGACTACTCTTATGAAAAGATAATTCTACAACACCAGCATCATGCCGTAAGAAGATGGTCATCTCTTATTTGTCTCACAGCACCTGTAGAAGCTACACATTTTAAGGCGCCTGCCAAGAAGAGCTTAGAGCCTGTGTATGAGGCACTGAGCCACACGGTGCCATTGCTGGCGGGTGCAGGTATCACTGCAAGATGTGCACAGCACCTGTGCCACCACAGCAAGCTCAATTTAAACTTGACCACTGTGGTCAGTTTCCAGAAGATACTTTTTCACGGGTATCCTTACCCTGAGGCTGGGGGAGTGGGGGAAGAAGGAGCAGTGAGTGTGTAGTGCAGACACCTGCACAACTCTTTCACTGCTCCTTCCTCCGCATTTCGTTTCCAGCTGCCTTTCTCACTTGTTAGGTGTATTCTGTAAACCCAAACCATCAAAGCCTCCCTTTACAGGGGCACAGAGTGCTTTCCTTGATGTGTTTCATTCATTCCTACGTTAATGACATTTTTCTAAAAAACAGGAATTCCTCACATGAAATTTCCTGGGGCTACAAAATTTATGGGAGCAGTTACTTACGATTACCTTACTCATGTATTCACAGACACATGAATACCCTGCAGGCTCAGGAGGTGAGACCACATCCCCACAACCCAGCGCTCTGTACCACCCCAGCCACGAACGCGCCCCCGTTCCCTCCGGCAGCCCCGTGTCCCCGCAGACACCGCCACTCGCAGCCTTCGAGAAGGTTTGGTGGCACCGCACAAAGACCCCGCGCTCAGGCTCTGCCGGAGGAGCCCAGGAGGAGCCCGGCGGCGTTGCGGGCGCTGTTATTTAACGCCGCATCCGACCACCACCGGCAGACGCGCCCAGGCACTGCCTGGCGGCCGCAGCCACCACCCGGCCTCCGCGCCGCGGAACCGCCGCCGCTCCCAGCTGCGGACCCGCATCTGGCCGAGGGGGGATGCCAACAAGTTGCCCAGCCCGCCGGGGGGCCGGGGGAGGGTGGGCAGCGCCCGCTCGGGCGCTGCCCA
>VZRW01007026.1:186299-211326 GCA_013398125.1 Aegotheles bennettii | reverse complement strand
GGGGGCAGCGCGGGTCGGTGGCGCTGGAGATGGAGACACACGGGGTGAGGTGTCCTGTGCCTGAGAAGTCACGAAAAATGGGTAAAACCCCCTGTTCCTGCAGCCCCCCGTTGGCTTTAGGAAGTCCGTTTACCACAGCGAGAAGCCACGGGTTTTAGCTTATGAATTCCTTGTTGCTTAAACACAGAAATCTGCAGTGGTAAAAGCGGGAGTGCTTTGTCTGTAGGTTCGGTTTCCTTAGAGAAAGCGAGAAGTGGTGCGGTGATGCCAGCAGTAACACACGGGGACGCAGCGCAGCTCTGGCACCTGCCCAGCGGGCAGCCCCCGGTGTGACCCGGAGTGAGTGCCAGGGCTGCGCGCTAGGGAGGCAGCGAGCTGCAGGGGAGCTGGGGCAGGGGGCGACTGGTTCAATCCTTCTGCGTTAGTGTCCTGCCCGCCTCTCACATTAGAGCTTTCTGTAGGGTTTTTGGTTATGAAATAACTGTAACCATAACTGTCCTGAGTGACATGGTGACGGAGGCTCCAAAGGAATATACTGCCCTTATCTATAAAACTACTTGAGAATCCTGGGTCTCTTGAGAGAAAACTGCAGGTTATTCTTTCCACTTTAATATACATTTTTTAATAATTATTGTATATGATACTTCTAAACCAATGCTGCAATCAGTAATTTGCCCTCAAAAAAAAAAATCACCTTTTTAAGTATGTGAAAGATGAAATGCTTTGTCCAGTATCATGCTAACGGTCTGAGCCATGCCTCGTGCAGTAGCTAGGTAGGGTGATTTACATAGACATTTAAGTTCATGGTTAATGCTAATTGGTAGTAGCAGGAAAATCGAGGTAATTATCTGAAAACATCCATTGTTTCTCTTACTGAATCACAGACCAGACCACATTCTACTTACGTTTTGGCTTGTGGTAAAGTCTTTTGTCTGCATTTAAAGAGACTGGTTAATAGGTACAAATAAGTGGTTTTAATTAGATTTCTCCACTGCATGACAGGCAATTACAATTGTGGTAGCATCTGCAGCTTCAGAGGCAGTAGCGTGATGTTGTTGTAGTAAAGCAAAGAGAGCTGCTTTCAGAAAGGGGGAAAAAAGCCAAAAACTTCTCCCTATTAATTCTGAATCAGTCCCTTAAATCTAAACCTGCAAATTATATATATACACGTGAGCAACTTCATAGGAGTGGAGTGCCACTAGGCTCAGTACAGTCTGAATTACACTATACATATGTACATGTGCATATAAAGACTTAAACTTATTTTGTCTGGTTTTCTTTTAGTAAGGAGACATATACCTACGCACAAATCATTGGAAATCTTAACCTAAACATTCTCGAATGGAGCCATAAAAGAGCTGCTCTAGAAAAAGCTGATAGCTAATTCTGAATCATAGTCTAATCACAAGAAATTATTCTGGTGCATCTATATAAATCCAGGGAGGTGGTGTTACTGTGACCTTCATGAGTATTTGCAGCAAATAATTGACCTACTGAATGAACTCCTTACTTTCAATTAACAAATGGCCTGAGAACAAGCTCATGGTGTCGCAGCGTTAATGTCAGTTGCTTTTAAAACACAGCCCTTAATTTTCTGGTATTTTTTATTCTTTTTTCAACGTATGTCTTCTTGCAGTGCTCAGAAAATACAAAAATGTGCTTCCCTGCGTGACTCCTAGGATCTTAGGAGTTCATACTTAAAAGATATGTTTATCTATACTGTAAATCACAGCATCATTATAAATAGTTTGCATCGATGGCATTATGTTATGTAATTACATCTTTCACAAGTTTCCACTGGAGAAATGCAGTGTTTTGGGAAGATGTTCTTGTGCTCTTATTTAGTAAGGTGCATCTTCCTAAACACGAAGAAGGGAAGGACAACATCAAAGAAATACATCTTGGATTTAGTCACAGAATAATAGTGCCTTTGTAGTGACAGAGGAGATTGGTTACATGGAAGAACAAAAGGTGTCCTGCCCCACAGAGCTTAAAATCTATGTTTGCAATTAAAAGTGAAGCATACAAATGTTGGTCAAGAAGAAAGTAACAGGAAAATAAGCAACTTCAGCAAGAGAAAAAGTAGCTTGTCTTTGATGGCTGCTGTAAAATCTATGGTAAGGCCTTTCATGGGCACTGCAGTGAAACTAGGTCTGCTTTTCTTTTTTTTTTTTTTTTGAAAGAAGATTTCATTGCATCTGTTTTCAGAGGACTTCCTGCCTGCCTGAGAATACTGTGTTTTGTGTGGGAAGATGAGGCATTGGCTGGCAACAGGTAGCATTCTGCATCACATTGACAAGGTAACAGTGCAATTAGTCCTGAAAATGAAATGATGCTGTGAAAAAGAAGACTGATGAGTGATACAAAGAAGCTTATGTACCCAAAGTAGTGAATTTTCATGTAAGTGGGATAGTTTTCAATAAATATACTTGCCTTCCTACTGTTTTAAATATTTACATGTAAGTGAACAAGAAGTGGTACTTCCACTAGGAAATTCTTTCCACCAAAGGCTGTCAGTCAAAATGCAGGAGGAGGTGTTGATTTAAAGAATCCCTGGAGAGTGGCTTGGCACAGCATGAACTTCTGATGCTTTGCAATTAAGTTTTTATGGTCCCATAAGTGCTCGTAGTTCTTAAGTATAAAAATAATCACAAAGGCATCTGTCAGCCCTATGGAGTTTACTTAATCTGTCAGAATGATGTAATAAAGACTAGAGGTTTCCTGTAAACTTTGTTTATTTGAATGACAATTTAAGATACTTGGGTGTTTACAGGATCAGTCTTCCCAGGTGACATTATATAATAAAGAACGAAAAGAGAAGAGCTGTGGCAGAGGACAAGGAGGGACAATGGGACAAAGTTGCTAGATACACCATTGTGTACAGTTGTTGCTCTTCTATTTGTTTGATAAGGTCGTTCTACGAACATTCACAGTCAGAAAATAGGAACAATTATTGAAACTCCTTTTAGCAAAACAGATGAAAAGGAAAATGGGTTTCAGTATTAGCTACAGAGAGGTGATCACTTTTCTACAGTAAAGTCTGATTTTAGCCTTACCTATATGGCTTTGCTTAGCCTAAAATACTTGAGACTTCAATCTGAAGAGTATTTCTACAAAAGCTGAAATCTACTATTGAAATTTTGGCATTTGTATCTTTGTCTCACCCTTCCTCCAAAGCAGTCTTCTGCAATCCCTTCAAATATTCTGTACAGCACAGTAAACCTCACATGCATCAGCTTTTTTCGGAACGAATGTAATCTTTAATTAGCCAGTTCTGCTATATTAGTAATTTAGTGCCCAGTGTGATTCCTGTTAACATTAGTAGGAATTCTTCATGATGATACTGTTGATTGCCAGCTCAAGTAACATTTGTTTGGCTCTCTACTTATTAGGAAAAATGTAAATACCTTTCTACAGTTTAGCTACAAGATAGCTAAAATCTCCGATCGGCTTTTTAGCAGAACACTTTGGCTTTAGATTTTTCACTTGTTCTTTTGTTTCAGTCTTAGAGCCATTCTAAGAGCAAGCAAGCTTCTCTGTTTTTAAGATGGCAATCAGTTTCTATCGTAAAACTGATTTGGACCAACCTTCTTTCCTCTAAGTGCTTGAGTTTTGTAAATTGATGGGGAAATGCATCGGTGTCTCTCAAAAACATAGACTCGTGTTCAACTCAGACCATTTTGTTTTTCAGTTATAACACAACATCTGTTAAGAAAACCGGGCAGAGCTTCTAAAGAAGGATGAGTGAAAGCTCACTTTAATGTTCAGCTATAAATATCAGCTCTCAGGTACAGATCTTAGAAATGATAATTATATTACTAAACTTCCTGCTTTCATGATATGGACAAGCCAGCTGACTTCAACAGAAAGCTACTCTGATAAATGAGTGAGTTGCCCATTCAAAGCAAATTCTACTCCAAAATTCTTTATGGGGAAACAGTACAAACTGAGAGCGCACAGCATTTCAAAGTGCAATAACTAGTGCCACATGCAATTGGGGTATTGTCACTCTGATGATTGAAAAATTTGGGGAATGAAAGCCCTTTTTTTTTAGAACTGAAATAAAAGCAATGAACTTCAAAGGTAAGTAATGAGTTTAAGAACAGTTGTTTTGAGCTTAATGAGGTATTTACCAGACTATGGGGAATACGGTGGATGGGAGAGGCTTGTGATAACCTTGGAAGAAACTTACTTTAAAACAGTAGTAAAGAACCGACAAGTCTACCTTTTTTATTGACTTAACTATAAAAAAAATGCACATTCATGTTAAACACATACGAATAAATGTAAAGTGAATACATAATTTAGATTCATTTCCTGTTGTACTGTTCCAGCAGGGCTTGGAGATAGCTGCTTTTGACAAGTTTCTTGGGTTTCTCGGCTGTCATTGTATTATGTCTCCTTGGCTGAAAGGGGAGACCTGACTTTTCTTGATCTCTGACATTACTGGTTCTCAAACTGATCCTTGCTGCTCAGAGAGCTCAGTTCCCAAGGTTCCTCCCACTTGCCCTAGGTGAATGCAACAAGGTAGGACTAAGACTTTTCTTTATATGGATTAGTTGTTTCTGAAATCATAATACACCTTATTCATCCCAGAGTTGCTTAAGACTAATTTTTTATGCCAAGATCAGCTTCCAGAGTAAAGTGAGTTTATTTCAAGAGCAAAGGTTTAAGTGTAGGAGGGGCTGCAAAGTAAATAACAAAAATGCAATTTGAAAATAAGCTTACCAAGTAAGTTTTCTTTTCGGTTGCTTCACGTTCACAGTTAGCTTAAGGGAGAGGGAGGACTGTAGAACTTTCTTTTTCTGTCCCCAAGGACTGGCTCGCCCTAAATAGCTTTCTCAGTCTATATGGTCATTGCTGCTTGCTTTGGGATGATTCTCCCTGTTCTTATTAATTATCATGTTCAATCCTGATCGTATTTCTGTTCAGTAAGAAGTAGAATTTTACCTCAAGGGGTTTCTGGGATTAGTCCTTGTGCATTCATTTGAGCTTAAATTACCCTCTTCTTTTTGCAACATTTTGTAAGTCTTTGTCATAAGACATCTTCAGTGTTCACACATCTTATTAGCCTTATTTTCTGCCAATCGTTTTAAATGCTTTATAAAAATTACACACATCAACACTAGAAAGGACAGAGTTGGTCATACAACACTTCATTCCCACCCTTCTCGTCATTCCCACTATCTCCTTCTCCACACGCAGTTTTGAGGTGCCTGCTCTTAAAATTCCTTCCTTGCCACTTCCAGCTCCCACAGTGTCAGCACAGCTTGAGGTACCTCCTCTTTGCCAGCCATTAAGTCCTGCTGAACTGTTCAGCAGCCAAAACTGGTGGTGTGTGTTGGAATCGGGGCGAGTGTCAGGTAATGAATGGAAGGTCGGTAGTTGGGATGTTAGACCTGTCAGCCACAGCCTGGAACAGCCCAGGCAATTGAACTTGTCACTGGGTTAGAGACTGAATGTTTCTGCAATTGTTCCAGGACCCACCTGCTTCCCTCATGCCCTTCTCTTTCTGTATACAACAGGCAAGGAACTGTTGCCAGCTCTTCTCATGGGTGAGCCTTCGCTTTTCAGAGCAGCAGGATAGGGGCAGCTTTGCTCATCTCAGAGCTCTAGAGACCTGAGAGGAAATGGACCCAGAGCCTCACACCAGTCAGCCACTGAGTGTAAAAATAGTTCATTTTAATTTAATTTTATTAGTTGCATCTTAGCCTGATGTCCTGTCTGCTAAGTGTTGCTCTTCAAGCATGTGAGCATTGTCCAAACACAAATTTGTGAGATAATAGTCATGATAACATAGTCCTCCCCACAACATGCCAAAACTTTAATGAGTAATATTCTGGGAACGATAGCCAAGGATGCTTATTAGTATTCATGTTTCTGAGAGTTACTTCAAGTCATACACAAGCTCAGATATATGTTCCGTTTATATAAGCAGTGTTATTAGCCTAAATAAAGCCATGAGTTTGTTCAACCGTTCAGTCAAGCAACAGTCTCTAAAATCTTGCTATGTGAACCTGAAACACTCTACGATATAAATTCATTTTTCAGAAAACCAATCTAGGAAACTGGAGAAACATTTTAGTAAATTGAGTATACTAATTGATATATATAAATTATATTTTTTTCCTTGTCAGTTCAGTTAAATGATTGTCACATTAGATGTATTTCTCCTGCTGTATTTCATACAGTGCTTCTTTCTTTTGATCCACTAAAGGGCAGAGAGGTGATGGAGTCCCCACCCCTGGAGGTGTTCAAGAGGCGTCTGCATGTGGCACTGGGTGATGTGGTTTAGTGGCGATGTTAGATAGTTGGACTGGATGATCTTAAAGGTCTCTTCCAACCTTAATGATTCTATGATTCTATGATTTTTGAAGTTGATATTTGTGATGATAGTAAATTTAACATGTTTCTAATCTGTACTTTAGATGGGGGGTATACTTAGGGCCATGAAGGATTAAACAGCCTGAATGAATAGGCAGTATTCCATCTCTTGCTTCATCACTTCTCTGAAGGTCAGGGTATGTGTCTGCATATAACAAAAAATGTTCATGACATCAACTTGCTGTACTCTGTTACGGAGGTCAGAATGGTCCATGTCATAATGTTTTGTCCATGTATCTTTGTTGCAGAGAGCAAATCTGTCTGATGTTGCTGCTTGTTTTATCCTGCTCCTAATGTTGTTGGGTTTTTATTGACAAAGTATGATTACATTTACTTTTAATAAGGAATTATGAGTACTAAAGATTTCATAGGAGCACTGGTTATATCTTGTTGTCTTGTTTAAATGTGAAATACAACTATTACAAAATTGAGAGAACAGTAAAGGGCTTAACTGTTCCTGATTTCTTCTAAAAAAACCCACATTAAAGTGAAATTCCGTGAAAGAATGTAGAACAGACAACAAATCTAAAAGTATGTATTTGTTCTGTGGATATCATTACCAGAAAATAAAAGCTTTTTTACAGGTATTTTTAAAAATACTGGCAATAGTGAACATAGTTTAAAAATACGATGGATATAAATCTTTAAGCCTTGGACTTTTGGTTATGAAACCAAGCAATTGTTATCTGTTCTGTGGAAGAAGTTTTGTGTAGGTTATTATGTAATTGACTTCTCAGATTTTTTGCACCTTTTTAAAAGATTCTAGAGAGAGGCTGTTAGACCACTGATCTGATACCCCAGGGCTGTAAAGCTGTTCCGTCTCTTCCTGACTGCACACGTTTCTATTAGAGAATTACTGTGTCACAGTGAAGAAATAGTAACTTTGGGATCCTGCAGTATATAATATTGCAGGGGACCCTTGAAGCTGAATGGAGGCCTATTCCTTCAATGCTCCAGTCAAGTTAATATCGTGAACCGTGTGATTGATGTTCTCAGGGCTGCACTCCCTGCTGTTTTAAACAGGAAGCTTTTCCAGTATCGCTTCAGCTCAGTGAACAAGGCCACTTCCTTGACAATACAATAACAGGAATTTGATCAGAAACTTCAAAATTCAGTTCTCGAAGGCACGAAGATGATTGCTTTCATTCTTGCATTATCTCCAGCATTTAGGTATAAAACTTAAGGGTTTTGTTAAAAAAAAATCCTTTCCTCATGTTCTTTTCACAAGGAGGAATCTGGCTTTTTTACGACTGTTAAAATATTGTTCCAGTTTTGTGAGAGATTCGTCAATTCTTCTTTCTTTCCCTAGACTAGATTTATGTTGCCAATATCACAATATGATTCTGCAGGAAAATGTCCTCAGCTACTTCTAATGGTTTTTATCTTCTGATATCCATATGTGGTTCACCACTAAGAACAGGAGTCTTGAACAGATACTGCTCAGATGCAGGGTTCTCAAGAGGCAACCCTCAGTCACTGCCTGTATTGATTTGCTACTTCTAATACAGATACAAGAAATATTACAGCTAAATAAAACAGAATTATTTATACTGCCGAACTAAATTATTTGCCTTGGTTTTCACTGGTAAGATTTGCTTCCTGGGATCCCAGGCCATGGAAATTGATGGAAAGGTTTGGAGCTCTGAAGACTTAACCTCAGTAGAGGAGCATTGAGTTAGAAATCACTTAAACAAATAGAGCATACACAAGTCCGTAGAATTTAGTGGGATTCATCCATGCATGCAGGGCTGCTCTCAATTATATCTAGAAGGTCGTGGCAATCAGAGGAGGTTCCTGGAGACTGTAAGAAAGCAAATATCCCACTTGTCTTCCAAAAGGGCAAGACAGAGAATCCAGGGAACTACTTTCTCTGATGAAACAACTGTCATTGTGAGGGGAGAGGCACACCTGCTGTTTGTCATGACTTTAGCAAGGCTTTCAGCATTGTCTCCCATAACATCCACATAGGTGAACAGACTAGGTAAATGAACAGCAAAGGTGGACTAAAAACTGGCTGAACTGTTGCGCTCAAAGAGTTGAGCTGGGCACAAAGGCCAGCTGAAGGTCAGTTGCTATGGCAGTACCACAGGGGTTGATACTGGGGCCAGTACTATTTAACCTCACCATTAAGGACCTGGATAATGGGGACAGAGTGCACTTTCAGCAAGTTTGCAGACAATACAAAGTGGAGAGGTTTATAGACCAGATGGATGTGCTGCCATTCAGAGGGGCCTCAACAGGCTGGAGATATGGGCCAACTGCTGTTCATGAACCTCATAAAGTTCAACAAAAGAAAATTCCGAGCCCTGCAGCAGGTGAGGATTAACCCCATGCACTAGCACACATTGAAGCCCGGAATGCAGCTTTGCAGAAAAAGAACCAGGGCTCCTGGTAGACAGAAAGTTGACCATGAGCGAGCAGCATGTGCTTACAGAAAAGAAGGTCAACAACATCCTGGGCATTGCAAACAGGTCAAGGGAAGTGATTCTTCCTCTCTAGTGAGGCACCAGTGAGACTGCACCTCAAGTGCTGTGTCCAGTTCTGGGCTCCCCAGCACAAGAGATACCTGCAGGTAGTGGAGAAAGTTCAGTGAAGGGTCACAAAGGTAATTAGGAGAATGGAGCATGTGTCATACAAGGAGTGGCTGAGAGAGCTGGAATTGTTTTGCCTGGAGGAGAGAAGGCTTGTGAGATCGTATCAATGTGTGTAAATACCAAAAGGGAGGTAGTAAAAGGCAACAGAAGCAGCATCTTTTCACTGTTGCCCAGAAAGGACAAATGACAACAGGCACAAATTGAAAGACAGGAAATTCCAGTTAAATATAAGAAGTAACTTCTTTACAGTGAGGATGGTCAAACACTGAAACGGTTTTCCCAGCTTTGTGGAGTCTTCAGCCTTGGAGATCCTTGAAACCCAACTGGATAAGGTCCTGAGCAACCTGCTGTAGTTGACCTATCTTGGAGCAGGGTGGGGCCTGAACTAAACAATCTGATCAGGTCCCTTGATGCCTTGACTATTACTATTCTGTGAGTCTATCAAATTAGGGTAGCCAGAAAGTTTTGAGATAAATTCTATCATTTACAAATGGAGCATAAGAGCATAAGGAGCCAGGTAAAGCCTCAATGTACATTGTTGGCCAGGAGTTTCTATTCCCAGAATCCAGGATTTGTGCATATCAGGAGAGAAATACATATAAACAGACAAACGCTTGCAGAACAGACTTCAACAGTTCCTTTTGGCACTCTGTGCTAAGTTGTTAATACATGTCCTCCAGATTGGAATTTCCAATTGTAGAGAGACCTTTGAATGAAAAAGTAATTTAAAATCCTTTCCAATTTCTGTTGAAATCTGTTAATTGAAGGAACCTGCTGGGAAACCCTATGATTCAACCATGCACAGGCTTGTATTTTTACTGTGTGTTTGAAGAACTCAGTTGAACTGCCACATCCAAGAAATTGCAGGTTGTGGCTTTTATGTATATGTGCAATAATATCACTAAATAAAGGGGAAATAGCATAAAGATGCTTTTCTCCACCTTTTTGCTGAATCTTTGTTTAGTAGCTCACATACACTTCCTGACTTTTGAAACTGTCTAGGCTGATGCCATGTTTTGGATAGTGCTAAGTGTTGTACTCAGGTAAATCACTCCTTTACCTGCAGTTTATTCCTAGCCATCATTATACCTTCTCTGGATTAAGTTTCCTTTTTTTTTTTTTTTTTTTTTGGTGTCCTTTATTTTTTCCCCTCCCATCTCCTTGTAGGGTGTGGCACAGCACACACCTGGAGACACAGCACACTTGAGTTTCAGGTTCTCCCTTGGATGCGAGATTCTACATTTCAGACGTTTCTCTTGGATTGGCATTGTCAGCAGTGCGGGCCTTAGCAGAGATCCCACAACTTCCCTTTTCTCTCATGATTGGCTCCAATAGTCTCTTTTTGTCCAATGTGCAATTCGTCTGTTCAGAACAACTGCAAAGGCTTTCCCTTTTCTCTTCAGTAACAGATGGGTGCTTGCGTGTTTGGGAAAGAAGATAAAGTCTGGACCTGTATTTCTCAGGCATCTGCTTCCTTGACGACCTTTTTCTTTAAACTGTGTTATGGAAGAGGACTAGCAGGGTCTCCAGCACACTGGTTCTACATAAACAAATAAGGCATGGTTCTGACTCTAAAATTTTACAGTAGAAAGCAATAAATGCCATGAAAATAATCTAAATCATTGAAGCTTGACATGAGTGTGTGAGTTTAACAGGGATAAAGCTGCATCATGTAAGATAGAAAATATTCATCAATTCGATCTTTGAAATACATAATTATTTATCTCATGTATACAATTCCAGCCATAGATCCTAAAAAACCTGCCAAAATTTCATATATTAAATTTTGCAGACATGTATGTGTTTTATACCTGACATGGAAAAGCCTGTTGACAGACAGGCTTGTGTTGAAGGGATCACAAGGTCTATGCTGCTTAATTGCATCATTCTCCCACTTGCTCATGCACATACTTGGGTTTGTCCTGCAAGTTGGGAAGGGCAAAGCTCTTTTTTTTGTTTTTTATCCCATGCTGCTTTCTGAAACTTATGCCAGGTCATAATACCTGTGTGCATGCTGTGCTGCTTGGAACTTTTGGCTGTATTATCCTGGGAGAACTTTCGCCTGTTCCCTGCAGGACCCAACGAAACAGCCTTTGTGTGATTTGTGTTTCTTTATTAGTCCAAAGCTAGAGGCTGTTTTAAACTTCCAAAGTCTGCACTTACTGATCTAGACTCAAAACTTCCATGCTTACTGCTGTCGAGGAAAAACATGGATCTGCTTTACATCTGCAAGTCACGTTTTCTTTTTGTGGAACAAGGCATAGACCTATTGTACAGAGGCATTACAACACTGAGGAGGAAATAAAGTGGAAGGAAGCAGTACAGATGTGGAAGACCTAATAAACAGCTACACAGTGGGCTTTTCAGAGCAGGATTAACTGTCATTGCCTACATTGTGCATACCTCCGCCAGCAGACAGAATGATATCAGTTAGCCTGGAACCTCTGCCTGAGGAACCAGCCTCAAATCTCCAGTGTCTCAGTCGAAAAATGGTACAGATTGGCTACCATGGACTGGTCTTGGCAAGTCAACTTTCAAACTCAGTAGATAAACCATGTCATCAGGAACACACCTGAAATACTAGCTAGTTTTTAGAATGTTTTTATAGGATACAAATGTCCATTTGCTTGCCCCATTTGAAAGAGCCAAGTTAACTTCAAAAAGTACTATTCCTTTGTCCTGCAGTATTAGGAGACTGTGTGGGGAACACTCATAAACACCATTTGGATGAAGGCTCCACTTCAACGTATTCTAAAACAAGTGAGCACTCACCTCCTTGGACAGCTGAAACCTACTGCCACGCATAGAGCTCTCTGTCACAGTTTAGGGGGAACTGAGCCTGTCATCTGACATGGCCTGAAAGCACAATAAGGAATGTGCACATCATTTAGTTCCACAATCATAAAGCAGCCACATAAGCAATGTTGACCTAGGCCAAGAGAGACTAGTGAAATTGATGCTGAACATGTTTACTTCCCTGCTCTTTACAGGTACTTTAGTAAGTAACTGCCCGCTACCACGTACAATGTGAAGTTGCAAAATACCTTGCCACATGTCCTCGTTTCTTGCAGGCCATGTGGTCTATATTTGCTTAAGCTTTATGTGTCTCTGGCTGTTCTTCTGCCTGGGGTGTTTTGTCACAGATTATTTTTTGGACTTCATTAGGCAAGTATTTAATTACTGTGGGGAAAAATACGACATGTTAAACAGATAACCCTACTAAATTCATGAAGCATACAAGAAAATATTTAAGGAGCCCTGTCAGATTGCTAAGAAAAAGTAAATGTGCTTTTTAACTGTGGGAATGTATGCAAACAAGCCAAAATTCAACTTCTGAAATGCTAGAACTGGAGCATGAGTTGTGATTTCTTCTGTATTTGAGGGTTTTCTTATCCCCTAACACCTCTTCTTTATTTTGCATGGACTAAAGAGGTTGCCTGACCACTATGTGAGGTCACACAGGCATCTCATAGAATGCTTGTCTTTGCCTTTTTCATTCTCTGAGAAGCAACAGACTAAAGATTCATAGGAGTTTGGAATGCCTGCCTCTGTACCTGAAGGGGAACTTGGGAGACAAGGATCATGTGTCCTTGTGGCTGTAGGAGCTGTTCCTCAGAGCCCTGGCAAAAGTGCCCATGCTGGGACTTGCAGATACTCTTGTTCCTTTTTTGCTTTTTCATTTGGGTATAGAGGTGCATTTTCTTCCTGGCCTCACACTATGTTGACCACGAGCTTATGCTTCTCTGTTTTTACAGTATCTACAATGGGAAAAAATAATCCCTTCAGTATTCTTTTTCAGATATGGATTTTCAATGTGAGAATGAATTACTTCTACGTTACAGGATTGCAGTTTGCAGGTTTAATTTTATTTTGTGTCATTTCACCTTTGAGCTCAGCAGTCCTCAGAGGTTTCTGCTAAAAATCTACCAGTGACAACAGAACATATTGTGAGAAGGTGGGTTTTATTTCTTGCTTTGTTTAAATCACTTCTACAAGCTTACTGACTTCCAGTAGAAAGTGAGTTGGCTCTCAGCATTAATGTGGCTAAACAGATAATTAGACCCTCAGCCTTGGGCCCATTCGACTTTCTCAGAGCCTGGGCAATCCACTGGTGTTACAAATATCTTGGAGATCCCTGAACGGGGGAGAGAGCAAATATCCAGGGCCAGCATGGCCTCAGCATTATCTTCAGGCTGTGCAAAGTTTTTTAATAGCCTTATGAACATATAATGTGTAAATAAAATGATAAATATTCTGAACTGTAGGAGCTCAAACACAAATTGCTGTATTAATTGAACAAATCCATTGCCTAAAATGCTTTCTTATTTAAATACTGTCAATTATTACTTTAGGTTTGAATCTGGAAGAGCACTTATCCAAAGTAACTACTTTTTGAATGCTATCTGCCAACCAGCCTTCCCACAAGGACAGCTTATCTGCCACAGCAGAGGGAGAGGACAGTAAGCAGTTCATCACCAGGATGTCCCATGATACAGCTCTACAACTGTGAATGCTCATAGGAATCCTTGTCAAACCTTTAACTGCTGCACTGCCTGAACTGCTTCCACCTAAACCAGACCAGCAATACAGACCTCTGGTGACTTTTAACATTAACAACTGTTACCCACTAAAGCAGCCTCACAAATGAAACACTAAATCATGACCTAACTTTGCTAAAAGTTTTCCTTAGACTAATTCACAAGCACCATGCTTATGCAGATGATGATGATTGTTATTATTATTAGCAAAGTGCAGGTTGCAGCATTTCCCACACACTGCAAACTGTCTTCACTTAGGAGACAACCCTCTATGAAAACAGATATTGTTAGTGTAAATTAATCCAGGAGAAAGAGGTTTAAATAGATGGTTGACTTAACAGTTCTGTAGCATTGGTGCTGTTACATGACTTTGGGTGGGGTCACTGAGGCAGTGTTGGAGAATCTGCTCTGCTGTTCTCATGGGTTCTGAAACATGCACATAATTGCATATTTAAAAATATTCAACCTTTGTGTGGCAATTGCTGTGTTTTATTACATTTTTAAAAAAAAAAAACAACAGGACAACTGTATGGCAATTCAAAGTGATAGAATTGCTCAAGTGTATAGAAACACCTCCTGTCGGCAGTCATCCATGCAAACAACAGTCATAAACTCATTACTTTGTTTCATCCATAGATCAAACCTAGGCAATTTTTGAGGAGTAAAGGATCCAGTCTAACAGCAAGGTTCCCTGAGGACATCTGTCCAGGAATCTCCTCCCTGTCGCACAGAAATTCTCCTCAAAGAGTAACAAAATCAGTGCTTGTTGTTTGGGGGTCTCATTCAGAGCACAGAAGGATTTCTGCCGGTGCACTATGTCCCCTGATAATTCTTCTAGCATCTTGGGGAACCATTGGTCAAGGAAGTTGCTCCAAATTGTGTGTTGGGACACCTGGCCATGGTGGTGTTGTGGTAACACTTCATGGCATGCCTTTCTACTCTCCTCCCTTTTTCTCATCTGAAAAAGTGACTTGTGGAAAAAAATAAGATTGCAGAAAGTTCTGTGCTGAGGGCAATATAAGCACCTTACCAGGCTCTGTGTAGCAAAGACTTGAAGCCAGGACATGTCCAGGCATGGCTCAGACCTGTTGCCTTTCAGGAAGTCAGTGCGTATGTCTGGTGCTCTCCTCGGATTGCTGTGTGCGACCTCACTCAAAATGGCATTGCTGCAATGTACTTAATATATCAGCTGAAGTCGTGAGGCCCGTTGTGTCCCTGCGGGATCTGACCAGGATGTGACTGCACTCTTCCTACTGATGGGCTGTATGTCAGGAATGCATATAACTTGGGCTGGCAGCCTGGAGCAGCCCACAATAATGACAGGCTGAAGGCCAAACACAGGGTTGTACAATACTGCCTCAGTAAAGCAATGGAATAGGAAAGTTTGCCGAGAAGACAGAAGAGTAGGAGATTTGGGGATGGCAAGTGAAGGATGGACTGGCTTAAATCCCAGCAGCTTGTGGTTCTGCTGCAGCCACGGTGCAAATGAACAGGATAAAGTGGGGACAACAGCTGAAGCAAGTGTAGGCATGAAATCTGAGCTTCCCGAGTCAGGCTGCCCTTACGCCACAGAGCAAATTTAGGAGCGTGGAGGGCTGTTTCTTGGGTGGTCTGGGCAGAAGCATGAGCAGGAGCCCATATCCAAGCCCAGCAGGCACGTAGTTACCAGAGTGTGCTTGAGGAGGCCCAGCCACGGCAGTGATTGCAGAGCTGCTGGAGTGCTCTGCGGCAGATTTGTGACCATGCAGTCCTGCAACTTGGCATCACCATGACCAGTAACAGGCCATCAGCTTTGTCCTGAGTTTGCAAGGCCTCAGGTTCCGCTTGATTTTTTCTTGACCTGCCTGCAGCTTTATTTTACTTTGTTTAGCTATGGCAGAAATTTCTGTCATTGACCATATGTCTGTATCTATCTGATGTGTTTTGCTTTAGTTTATCTTTGTGGGAAAGACCAAGAGTTTATATAGACAACAGTAACAAGCAGTTGTTCTGGGTAGGAAGAGGTGTTTACAGCTCTGACACCATGATGTCCTGCAGAGCAATCCAGGACTGGTACAGTGGTGGAGGTATTGAGAAGTGGAGACAACAGGGTGTGTCATAGAGGTGTGCAGGGGGGTGGGGTGGTAAGAGGCGGGGCACAGGCTGACACTGGGGACCCCACAGCTGTAAACAGCTCTGTAATGGTCAGTTAAAAGAACCTGCAGACCTGGAGCTTGACAAAGCTGCTTTTAGGCATAACCACAAAAGCACAGAAATAGTATCTAATATATGTAAGTGGGACCATATATAGTAAATTCAGATATTACTTGGACCTACAGACCAATTAAGAAAGTCAAAGGTGTAAAAGTATGTTATCAAACATGCATATGTGATCCTAGGTAGAAGAAAGATTGCTATTACTGTAACTTTTTCCATGTATAAATAGCCTACCTGCATTGTTATTCTTTATTTTTTGTAATAATTAGATCTAGACTATTAATGATTCCTGAATTAAACTGTGAAGATTTGCATTATACTAACAATAAATTCTTGTCTTTATTTATCCATATGGGGAATTCTTCTTTTTGCCCATAAGCAAGATTTTAAATATAACAAAATTGAACACACATTGTCTTTATTTGTATATCTCTTGCAGTGTCCTGGGAAGAGAGGCACTATCCTGAGCGGGCTGTCTGTGGAGCAGCCCGGGTACCTTCCCAAGGTGTGGGTGAGAGGGCATCTAGCAAATGCATGGCAGAGAGGAACCAAATACCTACTCATCCAGCACATTTTCACTATATGTGACTACACCCTTGTTTCCCACGGATTTAAGCCTGAGATTTCTTAATTTAACATATGTTCTACTTACGTACTTTTGACACTACCATAAAACCATTGTCCTTAGTATTATTTTTTCTCTTCTTTTCAATGTTCTGAAGTAAACCTCTTGATTGAACACGAGATTACTTGGAAGTTCGGATTTAAATGCTAATTCTTGTTTAAAGATAAACAATAGTAATTACTACTAATTGCATATGTACAGTGCTTCTTACTCAGTAAGTGCATAGCACTTTACAAACAATGATAGAGTCAGTCTTGTATTGCCAAGAAAATGTAAGTAAGTATAAATTTGGGCACTCAGCATGAGACAAATCTGTTAATACATGTGTGTAATGAAAGCGTGTAATGATTTACGCTGATTTACTAAGCCTGTTGACTCACTATGTAACCAAAAGCCAGTTGAAGGAACTGGGGAGTGGCTGTGTAGGACAGAGGGCAAGGACTGTACAGCCTGGAAGGGTTTGCTAGGGTGGATCACTAAACACAAGGCAGAAGTCTTGTATTGATATTTCTTTCATCATTTTATTTCTTTTTTTATAGTTGTCAATTTCCAGAAAGGGATAAGTTACATTGAATGTGTCACTGAGCAGGCTGGGCTCAACATCTGTTCATATTCATATTAGAACTATATCTGCTTTGAGATGGGAAATTTGAAGATGAAAGTGCTAAGAGGAACAATGGAGCAGCAAGTATTGCCTCAGCAAAGCCAGTCTCTGGCTTCATTTGTCAGTCACCTCACATATTTCCTTTTATAAATTAATCAAAATTATTTGTAAGCATTGTTACATTGTTTGCCCTTATAACTCCCATTGAAAAGTTTTTTCAGAAGCTCACTAGTTTGTTCTAACGTCAGTAAAAGTCAACTTGGGTACACTGATACCTACAGTGTGCTTTAATTTGAAGAGCACACCTCCTTTCATGTTATTCTTTAACTCAAAATTTACTTTAAAGTCCCACTCCCACTGATGGTCCTACCCTGGGAGCTGCCCTTACAGAGCACCTGGTATTGTTGCTGTTTCCAGTATTTTAAGTCATCTGTGTGTTGTTTCCTTCACCCATTGCCAGTGTCCTAAAGTAATCAGTCTAAGTAATTTGCTCTAGCTGCAACAATTTTACTACAGTGAATTGCATTTCCTATCACTTTGCTATGTGTATTTAAGATGTTTTTCTTAATTATTCCATTAATACATTTCTGCATTATTTTGAATTAGCCACTCATTGTGCTGGATTGGATTGACAGCGTGGAATTCAGTGTTCACTTGTCCTGCCCTGTATTTGGGATTTTTTTCTTTTCCATTGGCAATGTTCATGGATTCTTACCAGGAATGGACATCAGATTGACAAAGCTGTACACTTCCTTTGCTGGCTTTAGATAAATGTACACTAGGTAAGTGTACATTTCAAGTCACTTCAGCCATTCAATCCATTGCAAGTAATTTTCAAACCCCTGTCATACAGCCAGGGGAATCTACTGCTGAGCTCTGCTATTCTTAAGAAGAAAATGTTGCACTTGCATTTGAAATAGCTTATTAATTTCACTTTCTAAGTACAGCTAAAAAATCAAATATAAAATGTGATGGAAAAACAAGCCGAGAGTTTCCAGTGCTGACATAAATCACAGCCTGTCACCAGCCAGTGCCCAACTCCATCCCACTAGGCAGGTAAGTCCTAAATTTAAGATTCCAATGCCTGCCTCATGCAATTTAGATGTTTTTTAACATCTTCCACTATTAACATCTTCCAATATAACTCCAATACTAGAAATATTTAATTTCAGTATTTGTTAAGCAAGAGTGCATGTTGTATACTAGACAGTTTTTGCCATGCACCTAGGTGGCCCCTTCTTAGTCTGTTGGTATGGTTATGAGAAGTTCTGGATAAAATACACTGCAAGTCAGTAATTAATCTAGTAACAAATTGCTTTTAGCTGCAGTCACTAAGCATTGTAAAAAAATAAGAAAAGTTGCTAGAAAGACTTGACCAAAACATTGAAGAATTTGTACTTGAAAAACACTGAAAATAAAAAACTGTAAGTCTATTGTGATTTTATCAAGATTTTCTTCCTGAGTAGAATTAAAGATGAACTGTTTCAAGCCAAAGAGGTTTGTTATAGGAAATAATACAGTTTGTTTATAGGCTTGTTACAGCAGTAGAAAACACTGCCCTATGTACGCAACATTTCTCTCCAGAATGGAAGGCACTAGCTACCAGTTTGACTGCTTTATTTTCATCCCACCACTACAGGACACCTCAATAATCAGTTGTGTGAAATATCAGTCAAAATCTCCAAAGCTCTTTGCTATAGAGTAAAAGCTAACACCTCCAAATTCTTATGTTTGTATTCTTTCACTGACTGCTGCTTTCCAGCACATTCTCTCCTAACAGACCAGCTGCTGAATCTCATCTTTGAACATACTGAGGATGAAGCTGTACAACTTTTTTTCCTTGAGCTTATTAGAAAACAAGGTTATGTTTGTGGAGTAGGTCCAACATAATGGCTTTAATGAGCATATGAAGTTGGCAGCTTGTAGCAGTCATGTGGAGTCAAAAGTCGTTCTGTAGATAAATTTGTTTTAAACTTGCACACTGCTGGGATGTCATCATCTTTTGAGTTCAGATGTCTACTGAGAGGCCTTATTCAGATAGACATTGAATGACACTCTTGCAGCTTCAGTTGACAAATACTTGCTGATAGCTTGGACCAGTTTTAGCACAGACGGCAGGCTTTCCAGAAGCTGCCAGTGTGCTCCTTTCATGTCTGATTTGGGCCTTCTGCATTTCCAGTGACATTCGTATTGTGCAGAATAAGTACTGTGAGCCAACCCTCTTCCAATGTCCATTCAGTGTCTTACAAAACATTGTTCATCCTTGCTTTGCAGTGCTGCCTTGGACCGTCATGTGCAGCAGCCTTGTCACCATCACCTTTTGTCAGAGAGAGGTGAACTCCAGTTCAGGGAGAACTGCTGAGCAGGTGAAAGCCTCAGCTGCAGAACCTCATATTGACAGTATGGTTTCTCCCGTGTTCTGTAGAGCCCTGCACCATCATGACAATTGGAGGTCTGAGGCTTCATTTTGAGGTTCTGAAAAAATTCTGACTTTCCGAAGAAACTTGTATTTTTTGGCCAGTTTGCCACTGTTCTAATGTTTGCCAGAAGTGCTCCAGTGTCAGCAGTTGTGCTGGTGTTTGACCCAGAAAGTTGAGCTCTTCATGGCTGGTAAATTAGCACTGCACCACCTTTCCCCACCTTAATAAAATACCCACAGGCATCTGGCAGGTATTTTTCTTGATCAGCATGGTTAGGTTCCCCTTTGTGTCAGGTAAAACAGCAGATAAACCATGAATTGAACAAGTAAGCCTCCAGCTGTGAGTTAAGACTGTGGCTACTGAGGGATCCTATGTTTGAATGTTATTTTTTTGTATTTCTTGTGAGCTTGGTTGCCATGAACATTAGATTCTTTGGCAGAACTAGGGTGAACATCCATTATGATTTCAAAATGTATTACTCTTTTCTAAATTCAGAAAATAACAAATTTCAGTGAAAAATAATAGTTGTATAAATTATTACCTAGGATTGCACACAGGTGCTAGGAAATGACCACTGTTTTCATACAAAGAAAAGTACATATTCTTCTTAAAACTTGTTTGACTTTGTGGCTTTTAAAGTCATTAATCTTTGTTAAGGTTGATCGGTTATGGATTAAGAGCCCTCATTTTGTCCCCCAGACACAAAGATATTTGCCCCTGCAGTTTTTACAAGGAATAGACTAAGGTAACAAAGGAGTCGCTTCTAGAAAGAGTATACCTAGAGCATCTTCATCTTGTTGATTATCAGTCCTGAACGCTAACTAGCCTGCAGTGGACAGTGGGAAAATGCAATGAATGAGGCAGTAAAGAGACAGCCAGGAAGTTTGGCTAATAAAGCAATTTTCCCAGAAATAAGTAGAGAAGTGCAGTGGCAGACCCTGTGGAAAGGCATACTGACAGCACAACCCAAACACTCACACCCATTGCTGTTCACTGCTTCTGTTAGCACTCAGGTTCAGTCATGGTAAATCAACTGCTAGGGTGGTATGGTAGGGGTTTGCAGCACAGTTTGCCTGTCACCAAACTGGGAAATCCAGGGCAGAATGTTCACCATGGGCTATGTTGGAAGACAGACCCAATACTCAGGTGAGAATGATGTATAAAGATGTCTGGTAACAAGCTGCATGGAAACATGGGCCAGTTTGCCCAAATGAGCGAGGAAGGAAATACCTGTTCCTTAGGCTATTGGGGATGTTAGTGGAATACTCTCTTATTTGGGGGGATTTTGCTTCCATATTTCATGACAGCTGTTAGCCCATGAGAAAAGAGTTTAGCCCTGATCTAGGGGACTGTTGAATGTCTGTAGGATGTTCTTTGAAAAGCTGAAAGAGAAATGATGTGTCTTACGGCAAGGCTAGAGATTGGCCTTGGCATTGCATCGTTCTGTGCTCTGTGGAGAAATGCCTGCTATTGCACAGCTGTGGGGAGAGCAAAGGACTGCTTCTGGGAGGGGGATGAAACTCAGGTACAGTCTGAGCAACTCAAAAGGATGCAGGTGAAGTGTATGAAGCAGTCAAGGAAACAAATTCTCCCATTTGCTGCCAAAAGAAAACAATGGTTAAGGACTACACTGTAAGCAAAGAAACATGTTTGTACCTGATTTAATTAAAGATAATTGTATGGACTCCATATTCTGATATGCATAGATTAAACTGCATTTGATTAGCATTTTCCAGAAGAATAGCAGCAACAAAATTAAGTAAGACAATGAATCTTTCATAGAAATAAAGTTATTGATGATTGTGATAAAAGATCAATAATCATGAGGAATGGTCAAAATATTATTGTTCTATTGATCCTGTAATTAGGCAGAGAGAAATTGTAGTTCCATTAATGATGGGGGTTTTATGCTTTGTGAGGGTGGAAGACAGAAGGACAACACTTTTGTCACCTGAACTACCAGTTCTGTTTGTTGTTTTGACAGTCCTCTTCCTCCCCAGTTAAGGCTGCTCAGAGACCTGCGCACCACCTCTCTGCTTTAGGGACCACAGCCAAAATGAATTCTGCCTTCACAAACCTCTCTAGCTTTTAGAAATTTGTCAGGTTCTCTGAAAGAAGTGAAGTTCTTTCTCTCATGATCGTAAATGCTATGGAAAATCAGAAACTGAGGTTTCAGAAGATTAATAGCCAGGAATATATGAATTCTTCAAGATCTCAGTGGTCCAATTAAACCATTTTCTTTATGAAGACTCAGCTCATGAAAAACTGAGTATACTAATAAAACTGTGAGTCATCATGCCTTTCTTATTGATTCTTGTTATCTTTCTGAATCTGAGGCAACAATAAACATGAATTATATGCACTGTGTTTAATTTCCTGTGGTGTTCTAATCTCGCATTGGTGTAGGGAACAAGTCAATGAAGATGGATGGTGAGGAGAATGTAAACTGGAAGGCAGGCAGCAAACGAGGCCAGAAACTGTGGGGAGTTCATATTGCAGAGATACGTGATACTTTTACATCTCTAAAGCTGGTGCCATTTAGAGCATATTAAAAGAAAAGGAATGATGTGACTGGTAAGGCAGGAAGGTGGTCCTGTCTGTACCCACAAAAAGTGCCCATTTAAATCCCCTTGTGCACATGAATCATAATGTGGTGCTTAATACTTATGAGTGCTTTTTTTCCCTTCACAGCACTGCTGAGCAGTGACAAGTTTCTGTAAGGATGTTTTCTGTGAAGTCCAGGTAGTCTAATCTATATTGGTCCTACCTGCTACCGGAGTTCTCCTCACTGAACCACATGGACAAAGTGGCACATATGGCATCACAGGAACTTCCAGTGTCTTCATGTGCATTTCCTGTGTCACATGAGTCTTTGATGGATAGCTGCCTGAAAATAGGCTGTAAGCTCCCTGATGGCATTGTTCACAAAAAATTAATTCAATCTTATAAAGTGTAGGCAGACTAGAGGAAAATTACTACAGGCTATTTTCTGGTTCTTTCTCTTTGGATACATTGTCAGGGCTTTTTTGTTTTGAAACAACACTGAAATAGGCTGTGAAAGCCTCCCCCCCCCTTTCATTTATTGGCTCTGATAATATCCTCTGTACGACTGCGTTCCAGTCACTGTTGAAATGGTGCAATTTAACTAAACGCTATTTATCTTTGCACAAGGTTCAGTTAGGCCTATGGCTTCTAACAAGGTAGTGACCCTCGTGCCTCCATGTGGACCTCTGTCCGGAGGTACATGCTACAGAAGAGGCACCACTGGCTGTCTGTGAGAATCTGAATAAACACAAGATGCCAGAGCACTTAATTGAAATGGGAATCGGTGCTGAGGATGGCTACTGGGAAAGTGGTTAAGAATGAAAGTGCACATACATGTTGACTTCTGTTCCTCATAAGATTGCTTACTGTGGCTCAAGAAGCCAAGTGGATTGATCTGAAAACATGTCAGTCGTGGACACGGAAAACTTAGAGGCAAAGTAACTAGACTTCTAGAAATGTCATATACCTCTGTAGATAAAGCCTTAGAGAGAAACTAAAATGCCTTTCCAAGGAGCAGCTATTTGTAGCACCAGGGCAGCCACTGGAGAGGAACACCCCGGGAAGCCCAGCTTTGTCTGCAGTTGTTGTTTTTGGAATAGGAAAAAGGTCACATTCTGAGGCAACAGTAGTTAAAGTGTTTGTGAGCAGCTCCTTCTTGATGGTTCATTTTGTGGTCTCACCACTAAATTATACCACTTTTTCTTCCAGGGAAAGGCAGCCCTACAGTTAGAGAAAAGCCTTTTGGGTTCTGTTCCTCAGCTGCGCTATCCCTCCCTTCTCCAGTGAACACAGAGATCCTTAACCTACTTTTACATTATTATGAGGCTCAGAGCCTGTGCCTGCTCCCTTTGAGGACAACTGGAATACTGCCATTGACTTCAAAAACAGCATGGGCAGGCTTCTCGTTAGTTAGCATTTGTAAAGTGCTTGGAGATACTGAGGCAACAGATGTTACATAAATGCCATTAATATTGTGCTTTGGTATCAATACTGCAATGCTACACCGCAACTTGGTCAGCAGACATCTTAAGTCACAGTTAAGCACTGTGTGTTTGCAGCATTAGGATTTAGTTAAATGCAGATAAATATTCTTTCCAAATTCAATGCAACTATTAATCTGCATAAATCAAACTTCTACCTTATTCTCCTAAAGAAGGAAAACTCTTGGGGTTTGTGTTTGTGTTTCTGTTTGTATGAAAACTCTTTTAGAAGTATATATTAACACAAGCTCTTTATTTCTGGTACAATTATAAAACATAGCTGTTTAGATGTCATATGCTTGAATCACCACAGCTGTCCATAACAATTTAATAATAGATACAGAAAGCAAATGCTATTTAGTACTGATCATTCAACTGTTCACGTTAGCTTTTTCCAGTTAATTGTCACAATTCATCTTTATCTTCCAGTGATACAGAGAAGAACACTAACGAGTTATATAGGTTCACGTTAATACTTTAGTGTAGTTTTTTACTTGCATATTCCATGAAACCAAAGTTATTTCTTTATCATTTTACAGAATTTACATAGATGTTTAAATTTCTATGGGCATTTCTCAGCAATTTCAAACAGGAATCTTCAGATGAACTTTGGACAGTATTGCTGAACTTTATCAGCTTGAGTCCACTACACCAGAAATTTGAAAAATAAGTTACATTCTTGAAAAGACGGTCAGATGAATATGAGTCCTTGAAATCACCCATTGATATGTAATGGCCACCAGTGCAGATAGCAAAAGGTGGGTGCAATATGCCTCACCTGAGAAGCATCACTGGCAGAGGGCTGGTAGGAGGCAGATTTCATGAGTCACAACTTGTTGCAGCAGCAATGGCAATAGGATAAAGAGTGAAACCCAATGGCTGGAAGGGAGTAACAAGCATAAATCCCTGTCCTGTGTAGATAAGCCACCTACATGATGCACGCTTTATGTCTTACAAGCAGAGCCATCGTCCATTATGAAAGCTATAATATGCATTAACTGATTGATTTAATTATGTTCTGTGAACCATTCAATGTTTACAAAATCAGTCCACAAGCTAAAATCCAGCATCAAAAATCTTTTGATAGGATTTCTAATAAGATGTAAAATTCTCCTTTTGTATCACACTCCTGCAATTCTCCATCTATGTTCTTTATGCATTTCTGTTGCTCAGAGCCTAAAATTAATATTTTATAATAGCCCCTTTGTGTATTGTAAGCACTTTATTGTCATGTGCTGCAAGAATTAATCAAAAAGGGCTTCTTCAAATACATTGGTGACAAAACTAACACCAGGGGCAATGTAGGCCCACTGCTAAATGAGGTGGGTGCCCTGGTGACAGAGGATACAAAGAAGGCGGAGCTACTGAATGTCTCTTTGTCTGTCTTCACTGCTGTAGACTGTCCTCAGGAGCCCCAGACCCCTGAAGCCCCAGGGGAAGTCAGGATAAAGGAGGAGTTTGCTTTGGTTGATGAGGACTGGGTTAGGGATAAATTGACCAATATGGACATCCACAAATTCATGGGTCCTCATGGAATGTACCTGTGGGTGCTGAGGGAGCTGGCAGAGGTCATTGCTAGGCCACTCTCCATCATCTTTGGTAAGTCATGGGCAACAGGAGAGGTGCCTGAGGACTGGAGGA
>VZRW01007026.1:140468-185932 GCA_013398125.1 Aegotheles bennettii | reverse complement strand
CTGGGAGGAGTGGCTGACACACCAGAGGGTTGTGCTGCCATTCAAAGAGATCTGGACTTTATGAAATTCAACAAGGGCAAGTGTGAAGTCTTGCATCTGGGAAAGAACAACTCCATGGACCAGTGTAGGTTGGGGTCTGACCTGCTGGAGAGCAGAGAAGGGGAAAGGGACCTGGGGGTCCTAGTGGACAAAAGGATGGCCATGAGCCAGCAATGTGCCCTTGTGGCCAAGAAGGCAAATGGCATCCTGGGGTGCATTAGCAGGGGTGTGGTTAGTAGGTAGAGAGGTTCTCCTCCCCCTCTATTCTGCCTTGGTGAGGCCACATCTAGAGTACTGTGTCCAGTTCTGGGCCCCACAGTTCAAGAAGGACAGGGAACTGCTTGAGAGAGTCCAGCGCAGAGCCACAAAGATGATTAAGGGAGTGAAACATCTCCCTTATGAGGAAAGGCTGAGGAAGCTGGGTCTCTTTAGCTTGGAGAAGAGGAGACTGAGGGGTGACCTCATTAGTGTTTATAAATATGTAAGGGGTGAGGGTCAGGAGGATGGAGACAGGCTCTTCTCAGTGATGTCCAGTGATAGGACCAGGGGGAACGGGTGCAAGTTTGAACATAGGAGGTTCTGGGTGAACATAAGGAAGAACTTTTTCACTGTAAGAATGACAGAGCACTGGGCCAGGCTGCCCAGAGAGGCTGTGGAGTCTCCTTCTCTGGAGACATTCAAACCCTGACTGGATGCATTCCTGTGTGCCCTGCTCTAGGTTGTCCTGCTCTGGCAGGGGGGTTGGACTAGATGAGCTTTTGAGGTCCCTTCCAACCCCTGACATTCTGTGATTCTGTGGTTCTGTGATTTGATTATCCTAAATGTAAAATAATGTAATGTAAATTATTATCGTGGCCATATATCTACCATTTCAGATAGTAGTTTCCTTGGTTGAAATCATAATGAAATTTGCAGATCATCCATGCATAATATACTTCAAAACCAAAACAATCGTGCAAAAATAAATGTGAGTTCAATGACAAAATAAAAATATCGAAAGTACAAAGGAAACCTACTACGTATTTGTAGGAGGAAAACATAATACATGTTATCAAATCAAATTGATTGATCAAATGTATTCCTGCATTTCTTTCATGTAAGGTACATGAAGAAAACAATTCTTGATATAGACAGGGATCTTACTAGTATTTAACTAATGGATAACCTGAGGTACATGGATAGTGAGGGTACTTGCAAGCAGTGCAACTGATCTGAGCTTTTCATTTCTTAGACACATAATATGTGTAAGCACAGTGTGATATGAAGAAGTATTTAGCCCATTATTCCAGTCATGGGCTAGTAAACGTAATGCCAGTTCATTAACCTAGTGATACCATCAGTGTCTGAACACTTTGAGTCACAGCATCTCTAAAGAAGAGGATGTCAACTGTTATTCACTGTAACTGCTGCTTTGCAGGCCCTTTCAGTTTTAACATTTTCAAGGCTACTGTTCCCTCCTGTACAACTCTCTTAAATTATTTGTCTATATTAATATGCAGGATGCTTCTTCTACACTCTCACTATCGAGTGATACACATCTTTTCCTGTAAATATTAGGTTTGCATTCTTCATTTCCATTCTATCAGCCTTTGTGCTGCACAGGGGTATTAAAGCTACCTTGAAATGAGCTCACTACAGACTTGTGTTGCTGAACAGACCCATGCTCCCAGCTGTCTTCAGCCATGTACCAGCTCTGAAGTGCATACCGCTTCTCAGCCAGTTCAATGACTGGTGAGAAGCAGATCTGGATAGAGAGGTGGAATTTGTCTGCAATTTGCTAGTCATAACACAGAAGTGGCATTCTAATGCTGCTCTCCGGGCTAGCTGAGCTAGCAGAGTCAGAGAGAGGGTAGGATGCTTCTTACGACACTTTGTTGCACTGTGTGAACATAATCTCTCTCCTCTCTGTAAAGATTATAAGCAACTATCTTATTTAGTCTTCAAGGTGACTGATATAAAATTTAGTTTAATGTATAGCTGCTTAATTTAAATTATGTAGTGGAGTTAAATCATCAAATTGAGTAATAAGGATGGGTATTTCCTCTACCCCACCTCTACTCAAAATCATCAAACTCAGTATTTTATGCCCATAGAGCTTTACACTGAAGTCTGGAGAGAAATGTTGTATATAGGTTCCTTCTTAGGAATTTAATTAAGTGATAAGGTCAGTGATAGGCAATGCATGATATATAGTGCATTGAACCTGAAGATCCTTCAGACTAGGCTTCCATTTTTCAGGGAGAAGACAGGGAAAGCAGGTTCTCTCAGTTCTGAGTGTCTAGGGAGATCTGACTCCATTCTTCCTATGCACCTCTACCATCTATCATTTATAGATGTATACGTTCTTGTTCACAAGCCTGGAGAGAAACATTTTGTCACTGCAGTGTAACCTCCTGCTTAAAGGACCACAGGGCTGCCCAGTATTAGCTGTTCTCTAAACTAGAGCACAAATATCCTATCTTGATATTAAAATCCACAGAAATGAGCAAGGAGCTGCAACCTTTAAATGCTCTCAGTGTTATAAAATTGTTCTTTGTTTATAGTCAAATTATATCTAGTATCAGTGTCATTTGCATGTGATGCAGAGGGGTATTTCTCCACTGTGATTAGCATATCCATTTATTAAGGCAGCCCCAGTCCTGACTAGAAGCTACCAGTCACAGTCATGCCTTGTGCAGCTCCACTGAAACACATGGAGTTTGCCTCAGAGACTCTGTTAAATGTAATCTACCCTGTAAAATACTTCTGCAATCACATTTGGATCATCCACCTATTCCATTTTTTCTTTAGTTTTAGAGAGAAAACTTACTGCCAGTCACATACCTTCTTTTCTCTGCAGTGCTTCACAAGAGTGGACAATTGTTGACGAGGAAGTAGTGTGCACTGTAGAACAAGGTCACTGATTTCATACTTGAAAAACTAATGGACTTGTCACTTACAACAACTTGATTCCTTTCTTCAAGTGATTATACTCGTGAACTGAGGCAAAAGAAGTAGAATACAGACCAGCACAGAGACAAAGATAGCAGCTTATTGCACAATATGGAAAGCTGTAGATCTGCTTTATGCTTTCCCAGAACATCCAGGAAATATTTTGTTTTATCTGGTGCTCACACTCTCTTAATTCAAAGAGACTCTGATCTAATAAAATAAATATTGTAGCAGTAAAAATCTTTATATCAAGCACAAGAAGTTTTGTGGTAAAACAATAAACACAAAAAGCTCTCCAGAACATTTTAACATATGTCATCTCATTAACTTAGTAGACCTGATTTATTAATGAGAATGTCTACCTCAGCAGACTGTTATTTGTCTTAATTTTAATAAGTATCTTAAATATACGTAAAGTCCTCCTAAAAGCTGAATATTCTCTTTCTGATCCCAAAGCCCATCTTGCTACCAAACAACAGTCCCAGCTTGTTAAGAGAATCCCGTGTGCTACGACCACAGTAGGCAGATGTGGCCACCATGGAAGACAGTGAATCTTGTTTTTTTTCTGGGTTTGGACACCTCTCCCACAGATCAACTGAATTATTAGTTTCAATGTTCAGTTTTTGTTTCCTCGAGATTTTAAAAGCACTTCACCTGCACCATTCTTGTTCTAGTACTAACAATCTGATCAATGATGTGCCTACCAAGATTTTTTATGTGAACATGTTTTGTTCTTTCTTTGCCTATTTCAGCCTTAGCTACAGTCCCAAATGTAGCCATACAGCCATAAGCAAGCCTGGAACAATACTTAACAAATGTTGGGATTTGTGTGGCTATCCATATTCATTTCAAATTATGCCCTGTTTGGCAATCATATGGGTGCACTATTTGTAATTCACCAACAACATTCTGTTATTCCCCATGTTATGCAGTTTATTGCTGAACAGTTTACTATTTCTTAGTTTATTTTTAATCAGTTTAGTGTTAAACAGTTAAGCAAGGAAGTACATATGGGGACACTCAGAGGAGATTGACTCTGGGCTGTAAAAAGGAGCCAACAGATTCAATTACACGGTCAGTTTACTATTTCTGCCCTCTAGCAGAGAGGTGGCATCCAGACTTCAAAATAAGATACTAACATTTTATTGCTAATGTTTGGCTGGCTATGGATAATAGATTTAAACTATTATAGTCCTAATGAGTTCACCACAGTAACTTAATTAAGCAATTGAACATGACAGGCAGTGCATTGTAGGGGGATTATTGCATGCTTTTAATAAAACATAAAATAAAAAGCAAGAGTTTTCTGCTACCAAGAAACCTTTGAAAAGAAATCTCCCATCCACCTTGTTGAAACAAAAGAAACTAATTGAATTTTAAGAAAGCAGAAAAGAAAATAGATCAGTCTTGCATTTAGCAGTCTGAGGACACTTATCACCACTTGGAAAAATCTGCCCAGAATATTGTATTCATTTCTCATAACAGACAGTGTGGTGAATTTTACCCTGGAACCACAAAATTATGCAAGCAATGGCATCAAGGTGTCCTTTTGAGTAGTAAGCAGAGAGGGGCTTCTTCCTTTCAGGGATTTTCATCTCCCTTTCTGGAGACAACTGTGGGAGCAGTGCAAAGAAACAATATTACCATCTGGAAGTTAGTGGGATGGAGCCCAGTGTACTTGAACCAAGACCTATACGGTCAGAACTTTGCCAGACCAAAGTAACAATACAAATCACAGCAGATAAATTTGTACTGACTGAATATTTGGGTCTAGGTCCATTTATATAACACAGAAACCCCCAAATCACTTATTGCTCTAAAAATATGAGAAGATCTGAAGTTCTGCTGTGTTAATGAAAAGAATTTTATCTGCATAAGCCAAGCACACATCACAAGCACTCCATTAACAGGAGCTACCAGCATAGTTGTACTGGCAATGCCTTCCAAGTTCAGACCTTGCCTTCAGGCTTTTTCACCTAAATGTTTTGTGTCAGAAAAGCAATTGAAAAGGTTAGGCCAGTCAGAGCCAAACCAGGAGGATATGAAGCTATTCTCCTTTTTAGAATTTTTGAGATTAGTATGCTGCAGACTGCATGGGGAAATAATAAAGACTTTGATTAAATCTGTTTCAATCTGCAGCAATGAAACAAAGAATAACATGGAGGGTATTGTGTTTCAGCCTGCGCCTGCATTAAGAGTTTGACTTTCTTTTGATCCCTGCTTTTCTATTTAAGCTCTACTACGAGGTCTCGTTGGGTTAAATTCAGACTTCAGTATCTGAAGGGCACTGGTTACTTCCTGCTGGACATCCCATCAGAGCCAAGTGTAGGCAGTAGTTAGGTAATAACATATTAATTTAACTCTTCAATGTATCAATATTGTATTGTATTTTGAAGGCTATTCAAAAATCAAACCCTGAGCATCAACTTCAGCTTTCTCCCCACATAGTCCTTGGGCTTACCACTGGTATCAAATATATCAAATATCTCCCTCCCATCTTATATTTCATGTCAGTGATAAACTATGTCTGCACAGCAGCACGGGCTGTCCATTGAAGAACATCAGAGCAAAAAATTAAGTTATTCAACTTATCCTGGAGTTGGAAAATGGTCAAAATAAAGAAGATGCCATTTCTATTAAGTTAACTGACACCTGAACAACCACAGATATACAAATCCATGCTGGTGAAGGAGAGTGAGAGTGCTGTGAAGGTGCCTGATGCACTCCTCATCCTCACCTAAACACCATGGAGGCATTTCTGCCACTTGGGCACCAGAGCAAGGGCTGACATGCCCTCCAATTCCTTTTCCTGTTATCTCTCTGCTATGCTCTCTTCCTTGAACTGAAGATAATGACATTAGGAACATACTGTGCTTTCTATGTTTAGACCTCTAATTAGTTTACTCAATAGGGTAAGTATAATTATCCTCATTTTGAACCATCATAAGAAAATGAAACTATTTGCTCAACATCTCATCCCAAATTGTTTATATATATGCTTTTATACCTATGAAAATCCTACTAATACATTCCTTTAAGTAACATCTTGTCGCAGTTGGTTCCACATGCTAACTGTGCCCTGCAGCTCACTTTCAAGCATTTATTTCCAGGTAAACTCCATACTAGACTTCTGCCCACCTCATGCCAGACAACGCACAGCAGAGAGTGAGAGACACAGCCACACATCATGAGCAGCCAAGAAATCTGCCCCACAGGGCACCTCATCGTCCACAAGGCAAGCAATGAAAACGTTGAAATTTTCCTTGTTTACTCTGATAATCCAGAGGGAAAAAAACCAACAGATGTATGTTGACATTTCTTTTCTCCCAGTCAGTTATTTGTAAGCACACCACTTCTCAGAGCAAATATAAAGTGATGCACATAGAGGTTAAGTAATTTTAAGAAGACAGTCTGTGGCTGATGAATCCCAACCCAATTTTTTGTCCAGTGACCACTCTTTGTTATAATCAACGACTGAAAAGCTGGAGTCATAAGACACAGTCATTCAGAAAGTTCATGTTTCTTTTTTTGTCAGCTCTGTTTTATTTGATTTTTTTTTAAAGAGAAAGTTTAAAAGAACCTTGAAAAAGTTTTTGGCAATTACCTCTGCAGTGGCACATGTATTCTGTTCAGCACAGTCATTATGTTGGAGCACACAAAAACCCAGCCTTCATTCATCAAGACTGACTCTTAAGCTTTTTCACCAGTACATACAATTTTGTCTGCGTGTCCTCTTTTATAGCCATTATTAACTTGCAGTGAAGGCTATAAACCCAAGCTTCCTTATTTGGTGCCAACTGGCATCTGTTGCCACTCTCTCCTTATCTGCTACCTCTGCCAGTTCTCAGTGTTAAATGAGGCCATGTCACGCTATCGTTGGGATTAGACCTAATGCACTGAGTTCTGTCTACCCTGTTTATTTTTACCAACTTATTTAGATTTCCAGTCTGCGCATCCGAGTTCCAGAAATGCTGGTAGTTTAATGAGCAGTAAATCCACACAGATGCAAAGCCTGACTATTTTCTCTCGCATTTGTCTGTGTGTTCTTAGAGAGCACAGAGGAGATGCAAAGTCCTACAGCACAGCAAGCTCTGCAAGTGTTACTTCCACACCACTGTCATGTATGTGTCCAGAGGCTAGAAGGACCAGGAGACATAAGGAAGGACAATTTCAATACCTAAAGGGGGCCTACAAGAAGGATGGGGACAGGTTTTTTAGCAGAACCTGTTGTGATAGGATGAGGAGTAAGGGTTTTAAACTGAAAGAGGGCAGATTTAGGTTGGATATAAGGAAGAAGTTTTTCACCATGAGGGTGGTGAAACACTGGAACAGGTTGCCCAGAGAGGTGGTGGATTCCCCATCCCTGGAAAAGTTCAGTTTGGATGGGGTCCTGAGCAACCTGGTCTAGTGGGGGATGTCCCTGCTCATGGCAGGGAGTTGGACTGGAGGACCTTTAAGGTCCCTTCCAACTCAAGGGATTCTGTGATTGTGTGATTGCCCAACTATGATGGGAGGCACATGGAGCAGGTTCAACTAATGCTGTGCAGCTATTGACTGGGGAATTATACTCCTATAATTGCCTAAACTAGCTGTAACTTTATTAGATATATAAAGAGATAAAATGAAGGTGCAGATAAATGGATTTATAACTTCCTCCTCTAACGTGTAATGATGATTAGATAAAAATGTTGTATGAGTGTCATGGTATAACCCCAGCCAGCAACTCAGCCTCACCCAGCTGCTCGCTCACCCCCCCACGATGGGATGGGGGAGACAATCAGAAGCATACAAGTGAGAAAACTCATGGGTTGAGATAAAGACAGTTTAATAGGAAAGCAAAAGCCACGTATGCAAACAAAACAAGGAATTCATTCACTACTTCCCATCTGCAGGCAGGTGTTCAGCCATCTCCAGAAGAGCAGGGCTCCATCACACCTAATGGCTACTTGGGAAAAAAAATGCCACCACTCTGAAAGTTCCCCCCTTTCTTCTCCTTCCCCCAGCTTTATATGTTGAGCATGACATCATATGGTATGGAATATCCCTTTGGTCAGTCAGGGTCAGCTGTCCCAGCTGTGTCACCTCCCAGACTCTTGTGAATCCCCAGCCTGCTCGCTGGTGGGGCAGTGTAAGAAGCAGAAAAGGCCTTGGAGCTGTGCAACCACTGCTCAGCAATAGCTACAACATCCCCGTGTTATCAACACTGTTTCCAGCACAGATCCAAAACACAGCCTCATACTAGCTACTGTGAAGAAAATTAACTCCACCTCAGCCAAAAGTGACACAATGAACCATTTATAACCCTGGTCTGAAGCTACTGGAACAAAATCCAAATCAGGTCAGACACCAAAGCACAAAGAGCAGTGACACGAATATGAGATCTAGAGTTTCAGGTAAGAAAGAAAGTAAAGGAACACACTGCAAAGAGAGTAATCAGTTTAATGCCAATGCAGAAATAGCCTTACTCTTTCATAAGGGTTCGGGTCCAGCCCATTTTTAGTCACAACCAATCCCTTACTAGGTGTTTCAGACAGGAGCACATTGCACTGATGGAAAGTCCTCAGTTTCTTCAGGTCTTTTCTTATTACTGCTCAAAATCTTTGAGCATCATGGGTGTTTACAAGTTTTCTAATGTTTAGAATAGAATAGAATAGAATAGAATAGAATAGAATAGAATAGAATAGAACAGAAATTTCCATTGGAAGGGACCTACAACAATGATCTAGTCCAACTGCCTGATTTCAGGGCTGAGCAAAAGTTAAAGCATGTTGTTAAGGGCATTGTCCAAATGCCTCCTAAACACTGACAGGCGGCATCAACCACCTCTCTGGTAAGTCTGTTGCAGTTTTTGACCACCCTCTCAGTAAAGAAATGCTTCCTAATGTCCAGTCTAAACATGCCCTGGTGCAGCTTTGAACTGTTTCCACACATCCCATCACTGGATACCAAGGAGATCTTGTTTGTTAAATTCCTGAGTACCCTCTTTACCTTCCTTAAATTCCACACCATAACTTTTTGATTTATCAACTCACTAGCCAGAAATGAATTAAAATGTCAGACTTACAATTGAGAAAATAAGGCTAGAAATGTTAAGAAAAAAAAATAGAAATCAAGCAAGCCTCCAAAGCTGTGGAAAACTTCCAGAGAATATTGTAGATAGTAAAGTGTTATGCGTATCTGGGAAGCAACTAGATTCATGAAAGAAAAACACTTCAAGTGACATGAAACAGAAAGATGTCACCTGGCAGCAGGTCAGTTAGTTGCAGAACACTGAAGGATGGGAGCTGAAATGGGATAGACTCACTACATGCTTTACTTGCTTGTCCACTGCTTCCCAAGCATCTTGTGTGAGTCACTTTCAATGAAAGATTAATGAACTAGATGGACCTCTGGCCTGATTCAGTACATCAGTTCTTACTTTTTTTATTATCCATTGGGGATGGATGGATTGTTTGTTTGATCAATTTAATTTATCTACTGTATCACACAGAAGCTGTGCCAAGAAAACAAATTGCTATATTCATCATAGTATTGCTGGGATGGAGGTCAACAGTGCAGAGTGGCACTTGTGGATTGATAAAGGTATAGCTCAACCACCTCAGAAAGGAGTTTCAGAGAGAGATGCTCCAAGTGTGTGCTTTTGCTGGTAGGAGACTAAGAGTGGGCAAGTTGCACAAAAGCAGAAGTGCCACTTGGAATTTGCTCTCCGCGTAATGTGTGTAAGCAAAACTCTCATGACAGATGATAGATACATCTCCATGCAGTGTTGATGAGAAGCTGTGTGAACTGGGAAATCAAGTAGCACCGCATTTCTGGGAGCCCAGGTGAGGCCCAGTGACAATGAGGCACTGCCCACAGAGCTGTGAGGTGATGCTGGTGAGGAGCTGGAAGCAGCAAGCACAGTTCAGCTCTGTCAGCTCCTGTGCTAGCAGGATGCCCTGCTCACCAAAGCCCAGGACAGTGCTCCTTACCAGCAGACATCAGCCCCCTGCAGTGCAACACTGCTCTAAGCTGCAGAGGAGTTGTTTTCCCTGCCTGAATTTCATCAGGATGAGTTCCAGGTCATTAGCTGAGGTTTCACTGACTGAAACTTGAGCTTTTGGGGCATTACAAACTCAGGACCATATTTTCCTATGCACAGATTCCCCTTTCCTCATTTTCTTCTTTTTCTGTTTCACTCAACTGTGATGCTTGGCTTGTGTCATTCTTGGCACAAGGTAATTGAGGGTAAGTGCCCTCAGCTTAGTGACTGTGCTTGGGTCAGAAGGTGGTGAAACAGTTGGTGGACACTTACGGACACAGAATGGATTTCAGACCTCTGACCTTATCACTTTTTAGAAAACTACATTTATTTAGTTCAAGCAAGTAAAATATTGTAATTAATATTTTTTTATATTTTTATTTAAATTTATTTATTTATATTTTACTTTAAATTTTAAAAAATCAGAATACTGATGTTTCAGAAATAAATAACATTTTACAACACTCAGTTACTCCTGTAAGTTTAAATGCAGTGATCTGTTTAGAAATATTAAGCCCAAATGCTTGGTATATACCATTTGTTATTGGGAATGAAATTGTCCAAACCAGTCAACCTTCAGCTTGATCCACTACCACCTGGCAAAATGAACTTGTCACAAGCAAGGCATTGTTATTTACAGCCCTTACCAGTCAGATATAGCCTCTATGTTTCTCCATAAACAGATCTAGAAATTGCAGCCTCAATAATTATTCAATTCTTGGAGATTCATAGTTATATTATTTCAGATATTTTTTATCTGTCTTCTACCAATACAACAGAAGGAGAGTTCATAGATCAATTACATACCGTTTTCTTGATCATTTAATGTATTCTGTGATTGCCTAGCTTGGGCTAAGATGGTGGCAAGCATCTATGTTTTTCCATGCAGTTTGAGTTATTTTTTCTATTTGGGGAAGGGAGAAAAGTACTGCGTCTTTGTTACTACCAGTTTCAGTGCCCTGATGTGCTTCACTCCTGTTTTGCTGTACTTCACTTCCCTTTCCAACATACAAACTACTTGGGCCAGGTACTCCAGTCTGCCCAGTTTCATACCTGCTGAGGACAGTTTTCAAAAGCTCACGAATAAAAGAACCTTGTTCATCTGTTTTCACCTTGTTAACCCAAAGCCAGGCTATATGAAATTACGTATTCAATTGTATTATAATCATTTTAGTACATGTGTCTGCAGTAGTCAGCAACTTACAAACATGATTACAGAAGCAGTTTTATGCTTGAGGTATTTACAATGTTTGGGGGTTATCGACATCCTCACATGTGTCTGCATATGCAGGATCAAGGTCACAGCTTTCTGGGAAGTCATTTCTAGACATATGCTCTGTTTCACACTGTTGTAGTACTCGTAGTAGTACTCAAATCTTCAAGAAACATTCTCACAAGACTGTGACTCAAACCGGCCTTGACTGTCAGCATGAGTACGGGATCAAATGCTCAGGAAAAAAAAGCAGTAACAAAGCAAGAAACCAAAGCAGTGTGATTGTTCTGTGGTACATGAAGCTTCTGACGAGCAAAACCCAGCTGCCACCTGGCTGACATAAAGACTGTGGTTGCCAATTAAAAGAAAAAATAAAGATAATGAAGAATGTTAGATGGAGAACTAGTTAAGGAGTTTACATAACCTGACTCTGCCTTAAACTAGATGATCTGAGATAAACTAATAAACTAGAATAACTCACTAACAATGTATGTGATGTGATCAATCTTTGCAGAGATTAGAAAAACCTCATTTTGAGGTTTGGAGTTTCTACTAGGAAAGCGTAGCTGTGATTTGCAGGGTAATATCTGTATCAAATACTTTCAATAGTAAAAACTACTGAAAAATAAATATTTTCACAAAGCAGGACTTAATTTTCTATTTTCTATCCCAACTTTATTCTTATTTACCAAATGTTGCATTCTATTATTTTGGGGGGCGGGGAGGGGGGGATGTAGCAGATTTTCTGTGTTATTTTGACTTGATAAAGAAAGATCTATTTCTCTCTGAAGCATCATATGCTGTGTTATGTGTTGTATTAGATAAGCAAAAAATATTTTTAATTGAATCAGTGTAGCCCTATGAAGTCAGAAGCTCCTTCTGACTGTGCGATACATCAGCGATGTACTTGCACCCTTCTCTGTAGGCCCTGAACCTCTAACAACCCTGGGACTCTCCCCTCCATTCTCTCAGCATCCATCCTAACTGCACAAGCCCCTCAACACCCTTTATTGGTGAGAAAAGTGAACAATTATCAAATACATTAAATTAATTCTTTGTCTACTACAGAACAACGTAGCTAATTAAGTGAGATTTGACTAGCTCTTGCACACCTCTAAGGGAGTCTGAGTTTTTGTAGTGGCTCTTTGGCTCTGGTACCGCTCTGTTACAGAACAGTTGTTGGTCGTGTTTCTTGCCATCCTTGAGGTTTTTTGGTCAGGACCATCTTTTCTGATGCTTTCTGCTCACCATAATTGCTGAGGCGTTACAGAGAACTGCGATGTTGCCCAGTTAAGGGCTTCATCACATCTGCCATGGGCAGCTAACTCTCCTCAACATCCCCCCAACTCATGATCTTCCAAATACTGCAATTTATGCCTTCATTAAGCCAGTTCAGTGCAAGTAACATTTTGGAAAAGATGTAGTTGTTTACCAGAGCTCACCCCAGGGAAATGGCATCTCAAAAACATTGTTATAACATGTTTTTGTGTAAATAGGTATAACCACATTCCAGTGAATTTAACTCCCTAAATTCAAAACACATCCACTCCTGGCTCTGGCAGGGATTTGCTTCTGGCTTGTACCATCTCTTAAGTGACCACAACTGTTCCTCTGTATCTCTGTACTCTGCTTTGAGCTACGTAAAGAATTTCTAACACTCAGTAAGGTCTACACATCCATCTTGATAATTCAATATTGCTTTCTCATGTAACGAATGATTACTGGATCTAGTGAAGGGTTCTCCAGATGACTGGGATTGGGGGGCCTGTGAACTCTGGTTACAGCTTTTCCCACAACAAGAGGAATTAGGGTATTTTTTTCCAGTTCAGATTCTCTCTCACCACGGACTACAGGCGAACTCATGCTGCAGCTACTCCTTCAGCCACGGTATTTATGGCTTCCCTCTCCACACCCTGGCCTTCTACTTTCATGAAACTTCCAGGAATTCAGGGTGGAATTAAGAAGCTGCATTTAGGCACTCAGGTTTAGATGGGCAGTATCTCCCTCTGGAGGCCTTCAACAGCAACTGCTTCTCTCCCTGGGTTTCAGAGACGTGCGGTAGAAGAGTTTTGGTACAGCCAAAACGCTGCTGCAAACCTGATACCTCACCCCGAACCGTATGCCTTTGCTTTCTGATTCGCCTTACAACCCCAATCCTTCTGCCCAATGTGGCTGCAATTTGCCATCAGCTTCAAAAGCTCACGGACAGACACCTGTCTGCCCTCCACCGCAAATGGAAAAGCAGGGAGAAGAGCTGAGGCTGTTTCTGTGTGCTGGGCCAGGGGCTGCTGAGCAAGCGGTGCCCAGCAGTGATGGGTGCTCCTCCCGCTGTTTTGCTCAGAAGGACACTACCTCTGGGGCTTATCTGATGGGGAGCACCAGTGTTAGAATGGGAATAAAGAAGTCTGGTAGAAAATTAATTCCACAGAGAAGATAAGAAACCAGAGGAAACTCTAAACCAACCTGTAACGAAGCTTCTAATGCAAATGTTTGAAAAGAAACCCACAATTAAATACTTAGGTCTTTAGACATGTTCAAGAATTGGTGACACATGTATTACAGAATTATAAACTTACTTCATTATCATAGTCCCCCATCTGACCTGTTAAATCCCCCCCTTTTTTTTTCCAAATATATTTGACATACAATAAAGTATTTCTGGGCATGAAAAGAAAGATATGTAGGCTACCAGTTTTTCCCAACAAAATATTCTGGATGTTATAAAAGGTTTACAGTTGTGAGTTTAAAAACAATAAACATGCCTTTTTTCTGTTAACTGGAGGATCTGTATCAAGAACTTAGAATCAACCTCTATTGTAGAGACCATGTTGGGTTAAATGACTTTCACTTAGTACCTTCCACTCTTGTACTCCTTCTTTGACCTGATGAGATGCAACCCAGAGTCTTGAGGGAATTGGCTGATATAGCAGCCAAGTCACTTGCCATGATATTTGAAAAGTCATGGTGTTCAGTGACTGGAAAAAGGGAAATATTGCACCCATTTTTAAAAAGGGGAGTGAGGAGGACCCCAGGAACTACCAACCTGCCAGTCTCACCTCTGTACCTGGGAAGATCATGGAACTGATCCTCCTAGAAGCTCTGCTAAGGCACATGGAGGACAGGGAGGTGATTCAAGACAGTCAGCACAACTTCACCAAGGGCAAGTCCTGCCCGAACCACCTAATGACCTTCTACGATGGAGTGACTACATCCGTGGACAAAGGGTGGGCTACAGATGTCATCTATCTGGACTTTTGTAAGGCTTTTGACACAGTCTCCCATGACATCCTTCTCTCTAAACTAGAGAGATATGGATTTGATGGGTAGACTGTTTGGTGGGTGAAGAATAGATTAGATGGGCACATCCAGAGGGTAGTGGTCAATGGCTCAATGGGCACCAGTGACAAGTGGTTTCCTCAAGGGTCCATACTGGGGCCGGTACTGTTTAATCTCTTCATCAACAACATAGACAGTGGGCTCAAATGCACCCTCAGCAAGTTTGCAGATGACACCAAGCTGAGTGGTGCGGTTGACACACCTGAAGGATGGGATGCCATCCAGATGCCATCCACGTCCAGAAGGTCAAGGAAGGTGATTCTACTCTGCTCTGATAAGACCCCTCCTGAAGTGCTACGTCCAGACACCGATCTACTAGCACAGGAAGGACATGGAACTGTTGGAACAAGTCTAGAGAAGGGCCACAAAAATGATCAGAGGCTTGGAACACCTGTCCTGTGAGGAAAGGCTGGGAGGGTTGGGGTTGCTCAGCCTGGAGAAGAGAAGAGAAGGTTCCAAGGAGACTTCATTGCTGCCTTTCAGTACGTAAAGGGGGCCTAAAAGCAAGATTGGGACAGGATTTTTAGCAGAGCCTGTTGTGATAGAATGAGGGGTAATGGTTTTAAACTGAAGGAGGGCAAATTTAGGTTGGATATAAGAAAGAATTTTTCCCCATGAGAGTGGTAAAACATTGGAACAGGTTGCCAAGGGAGTTGGTGGACTCCCCGTCTCTGGAGACATTCAAGGCCAGGTTAGATGGGTCCCTGAGCAACCTGGCAGGGGAGTTGGACTAGGTGACTTTTAAGGTCCCTTCCAACTCAAGTGATTCTGTGTTTCTTTTTTCTTTCACATCCAATAACTAACTTTGTCTGAGTCTTTTGAACTCATTGATCAGGTATTCCACTATTAAGCTGGCTGTTGTTATACTTTTAAAGGATATCATCAGGCTGAAATCTGGGGAGTTGCAAAATTTATTTATAAAGTTATACCATAATATCAATACCCATGAATAAATAAAAGGCTCCTGTTGAATTTCAGACAGTTTAGCTGATATAAAATTCCCAACTAAGGAAGAATTCAGACTGTAATATCTTTTGAAATTCTAATGGTCAGCAAATTGAACATCTCATAATAAAAAACCATCTTTAATTAATACATCGAAGATAAGAAATTTTAAATAACATAATAGATTTTTATCAGACTTTTAAAATATATCTAAACTAGAAAAATATGATAAATGTCAAGCGATGATCTGAAGGGGAGATTGCAGTGCAAGTCCATGTGTAGCCATAAATGTAACAAAGACTATGGCTTGAATAGTAGGAATGATTCTCAGTATAGGTTATTGGCAGTGAAGATGTTTGCCTGCTATGTTAGTGACCTTGGAATCAAATAAAAAGAAAGGCAAACAAAAGTGTTTCTTCTCCTATACTAACTAAATGCAGAACTGACTTCTGTCACCAAGAGGCGCTGCTGCATAAGGTCCCTGCGCTACTCGTGCCCACCGCACTGTGAGGTGGAGACAGCACTAAATACCTGCAATAAGCAGAGGTTATTTTTTTATGCTGGAAGGTGTATGTATTATCAATATATGCATACATATGTCTGAATTAATATTGTTCTTTCAATAAACAAAAAATCTTTCAGCTTAAAAAGTACATTTCACTGTGTGGCTCCTGCACCTTCCTTCAGGAGTGTCCTTTATATTCATTCCGTTATGGGAAGTTTAGTGTTGGGTTTGTGATCTCAAAAATCGTTCTGAAAGTTATGATGATGATATGGACAGCAAATTCTTTGTGTCTGAGGCTGGTCATTTACATTAAAAGGAAATTTAAACCTATGCAATCAACTCCATTTTCGTGAGAGGACTCAAGGACAGACGCACAGTGCTTTCATGCTACAATACACAGAGCATGTCAAGCAATATTTTACTCCTCCATTTGTAAAGATGGAGTTTATGGAAGGGACATAGCTAAGTTGGAAAAACACAGCAATATTTTACTTCTCCATTTGTAAAGATGGAGTTTCTGGAAGGGACATAGCTAAGTTGGAAAAACACAGCAATATTTTACTTCTCCATTTGTAAAGATGGAGTTTCTGGAAGGGACATAGCTAAGTTGGAAAAACACATATCTATTGTTGTTTATGCAGGTAAGGTAACTGTTACCAGCTGGTACAGCTTGTTCTAATTTGACAAGGTGCTTTCCCAGTGGAGTTCAGAGCAAGCTGGTGTGAACTGGGATGGAGCAGGGCAGGAATCCTGGGGAGGGTTTGCAGGTGAGGAGGGGGAATACACCTCTAAAACTCACTTTCGGTTCAAATCTAGAATGACCACAGCTTCATTGCCTTTTCATTAAATTTCAAGACCCTCCTCTTCTATCTGTTTTAGCAGACCAGCAGTTGCTCTTCTTAAAAACCATCTTGGAAGAGCCATAGGGACCACTTATCATCTTATAATCTAATATTTTTACCTTTGGGATTTCCAGAGTGAACACATCAAGGATGGAAAGAGGAAATCAAGTGTATTAAGCTCAGCCTGTACTTTCAAGATGATGCATGGCCAGTGGCACGCTGGAGCTATGTGGTGATTCCAACATTTTTCTAAAAGTATGTGAAAAGTCTGTGCTGGCACCGACACAGTAGAGACAGACAGAGAATATACCATGGATGTACTGACCAGTTGTGTGCATATACAATAGTGCCATGGCTTTGATCAAGAATAAGGCTATTACACATGCAGAAATCACAGGGAAGAACATGGGCAAAAAGAAAAGTAACATGGTAGTACTGGTATATACAAGTGGTAGCTCTTGCAGAATCATAGAATAGTTTGGGTTGGAAGGGGCCTCTAAAGGTCACCTAGTACAACCCCCCTGCAATGAGAAGGGGCATCTTCCACTAGATCAGGTTGCTTAGAGCCCCATCCAACCTGAACTTGAATGTTTCCAGGGATGGGGCATCTACCACTCCTCTGGGAAACCTGTTCAAGCATTTCACCACCTTCATTGTAAAAAATTGTATCTCTTAATTGGGGTCAACCGTGATCAACAGCTTCAGAAACACTCAGCTAACGTGAATTTCATCTGACATAAGCATCAAAGCCTCAGAAGTGCCCTCCTAATGTATTTTATGCTATGAATGTAATTCCTGCCTCCCATTTACAATCAACTAGTTCTCTTGAGTAGTTCTCTTAATCACCAAATGACAGCTCTGTGGAAATTAGGGTGGTTTTTTTAATTTGAAAAAAATTATTTAGGAATATTATTTATCTTCTAATGATATCAATCCTAGCATTCACACTGAGTGCCTGTGAGAGCTCCAATTACCCCTGTGAGAAGAGGGTTTTGTTTTCCTTTTAAAATCGTGCTGTTCTTTTGGCCTCAGGTGGCTGTAAGTTCCTGATGCTATTTAACATTGTGCAAAAAAAAGTCTTTTTTCAGTTTAAGAGTGGTAGCTCAATTGTGGTAAGAAGTAGACAGCAGCAGAATCAAGATGCAGTACCTATAGAGAACAGTTGAACAGGAAAATGTCTCAGTCTCCTCAAGTAGAAGATGATTTATAATTGTCAACATATAAAGTAGAAACATAATAAAAATATTCTGTGGAACTTTACCTTTTTTAAATTTCAACAGCATTTTAGTTATAATACTATTAAGGGTGTTTGTTGGGAATTCTGTCTGATTTCCATTATATCCTGCATAGCTGTTAGTCACTGTAGAGAATTATCAAAACACCATCAAAGCAGAATAAATGCAAGACTTTTCTGTATCTCTGTCCCCAGCAGTTGTAATAAAATGGCATATACCAGCAGGGATGGCTTCAAAATTTCTTTTCATTCATCAGCATTAAGAGTTTGGTGGAAAACATTCTGAATAATAATTAATTGATGATATGATGATTGTATTTGTGTGAGTACTTTGCTTTCCCATGAGCTCTGTCTTTAACCGCATCCCAGTATAGCATTAGCAGTGCCTGTCTTTTGCTTTATTGTTCAACTTCAGTCATTCTTTCCATCCATTTCTAGAGCCACCACAGAATTCACAATTGAACAATTCCATGTAAAGGAAAAGTCCTTCTGCTATAATTAAACACCCTTTCTGTGCTGCAAACATCATAATAAGTCAATCAACATGCTGAAATTTGTACAAATTACTATAATTCTTGTATCTCAAACTCTGATAATGGTCCTTTAAATTCAAAGTCATAAACAATTGTTAAATAAGAAATAATCTACAGGAGTAGTAAAAGGAGGAAAAAGATAATTTTTCTGGAAATATAGTGACCATATTGTATTCCATCCAAAACATCTAGCTACAGCAAGGCAGTGACTGTATGTTCACTACTGAGCAAACCACACAGCCTTTCTCTTTCACCTTCCCCGATATAAAATTTAGGATAATAATCTTGTTGCATGGTGCAACTCCTACTTAACTTCCACTGGTGGTTTTAATTGTGTAAGGATCTAAAACACATAAGCTCTTCTGCGCATCCCCAGCTGTACAAAAAGGTCAAGCAATGGGCAGTGCAGAAATATTGTAGAAACTCAAGGTTGATCTTCATTATGTTTATATTTTTTCCTGTAGCCAGGGTGATCAAAAACTAACCCTTAACTAAAATGATATCCAAGATTCCTCCTCTATCACTTCTAGAATTGGTCCTTAAGAAGATAAACAACAATCCTAAGACTTGTGATAAAATCATCAGCATCAGCACAGCATGGAAATCAAGCATTTTAGTAGTATTAGGCAATGAAGATGGAAAACCACAGTGCAAGAGGTAAAAGTAATTCCCCACACAGTATGGCAGTCACTTCAAGATTAAACATCTTCTGGGTCACAGGCATTCTTGTCTGTGCTGATTCATCCACACATCACATCATGTCTGAATCTTTTTTCCCAATTAAATAAAACACAATCTTATTATCTGATTGTTTTTCTGGCAAGGACTCTGTGTTTTCCTCTTGCACTTCTTAAAAAGAGATGCAGATTCTTAAACAGCTGGGCATCCAACAGAAATGATCTCATTCTTTAAATCTGTAGCATCAAAACAAGACAGAAATAACCTTTGAGTGCAATGAATATTTTTTACAAGATTAAGGTCCCACGCAGGAAATGGGACACAGAATTGTTTTTAAATCTTTGTGTCTCTCAGAGGAAAGCTGAATTGACTTTTGGAAAGGAAGGATAAAAAATGGACTTAGAATTTTCTCATGGCTGTACCATAATTAAAGTTACTGTTGCCAGGCTAATTTATACTCACTAAAAGCCTCCGCTTTCCCCTTTGACTGCATGAGGAATTCAAATGCAGGATGGAGTAAGTTTTTCCAGTAGCCTGGGTAATCCCTGCTCTTCCTACCCATTGCTAAATACATTCTTTATGTTAGTGTAGTTTTCAGTTGTACTTTACACTGAAAACAGAGCTCTCAACAGTTGCTGAAATAAATTCCAAAATATTGTGACTAGTGCTACCAGCATAGCTATAAATCATCATTCCAAGCAAGGGTAGGGTCTAAAAAAATTATCTGTGTATTCCTAAGAAGCTAGAACTTTAATATAAACCATGAAGTATCAGGGTTTTTCAGAGCTCCATGTGGCTCCATGTGTGCTGGAGTCACGGGTTGCAGAGACCAGGTATGTTTGAGAGTTCCTGAAAGGTCCTCAGGTCCTGCTTCCTGCACACCACGGCTTCATACCAGAGCATCAGGTGATTTTTGGAAGTGAGAGGACTAACCTAGTTTTCTTCCTCGGGAGTTTTTGGGGAGGGATTTTTTTTATTATTTGTTTGGGGTTTTTTGTTGTTTTTCTTTTTCTGGTTCAGGAGTTTGAAGGAATTTTCTGGGTAAGCTGGATCAGACTAAACCTCCAAGAAGAAGAGGGACAGCTGTGAATGGAAGAAATGTTCCTGTTCAGTACAGGGTGTCTTTCCCAGATTTACTTGAAAAGTAACTATGTTTCTGTACATCTGCCTGTGCATTCTAGAATATAATTTATTGTAATAACAAACAGGATACTGTGGTCTCTGGGAATTGCTGCAAGGGGCTTTAGGGCAGCAGTGTGGAAAGAGCTACATCCTTCCTGCAGCAGCCAGCGAGAAGGGCAGGCAGCCTTGCGTGAAGCTGAACCACAGTCAGTGGTCTTAGTTAATCTCAACCTAAGTCCCCCTGGAATGCCTGCAGCAAACAGTATCCGACAGATTCCTGTGACAGATCCACCACAAAGGCTACTGACTACCTGACTGTCTCAGGCTCCCTCTTTTCCCAGCACCCTGGCAGTTATTTGGGCTATGAAATGGGGGCTAAGTGCCTTTGCTCTTTTCGGGGGGGAGAGGGAATTTAGGAGGAAGCAGGACTTGCAAGGCCAGTTGCTGTGTGAAGAGGACCACTGTCATGTGGGTCATGGGGAACCACATCCAGCAAGTTGTGTTTCCAAAATCCCATGATCTCCAGTGTCAGAACACAGTGCTCCAGACGGAAACAAACCAGCTGTTCTGTGTAAGCACTCCAGGCCAGGCTCTCTTGTGTGCTGCTGCCACAGACACAAGATGACTTGGAACTGAGCTCTGCAAATGCATATCTCTTGTGCCCCCCTCACTCATTTTGCAGTTTCCTCAAGGAGCTGGCAAAATTGGTGAAAATAAAGCAGCCTTGCCTATATGTAGATTCTGATAATGTAATAAATAGAGCTGGTCAAAACCAAATCCACTGAGACTTTTTTAATATTTTGCCCTGAATCAGGACAAAAAGTAGTTTTTTTCTAAAATTACAGACACTAGAATATTTTAAGTATAGAAATGAAACATTTCCTTTCTTAACATGTTAACCTTTTAAGAAGACAGAACAAAACAATATTGACTTAAACATTTTTTTGTTAATTTTCCAAAGAATGGACAACAAATCAGCAAAATGTTTTCATTTTCTGGAGTCTCCACTGTACAAGGGGAATCATTCTGCAACAGAATTTTTAATCACATTGGCAGGTGATGTTTTAAATGATACTGAAACAGATGAAAGGAGAATAATAATAAAAACAATCACACAGCAACTTATACCATGAAGATGTTTCACAAAATAACTTTTCTTCAACAAGTGTGGGATATTTTTTTGTTCAACCTGATATTACTCCATTTTAGAGAGAGGGTATTGAAGCAGAGAAATCTGTTTCAAACACCATCACCATGCAGCCACCATGCTGGCCAGGCACCTTGTAATGCTGTGGTCTATACCTGATCAAATAGGTATGCCCTGGCTTGTGATGGGAAATCACATCCTTTTTGTGGATCAAGAATGGGATACAGCTATAAAATGGGCAGAGCTCTGACTGAAAGCTGAAAAGACTTCGCAAGACCAGGTTAAGCATCCTCATGCTCTCACTCAAAATGCTCTGTGAATGGAGATACACCAAATTTGTGTCATGAGAAAAGCTATGAATATTCCAATTTTTTATGGTTTTCTGTGAACTGATGCCATATAACCTCCCTGTCAGGAATTTTCTGAAGAATGAATTAATGTGAGAAAACCTCAAGTGTTATAGGATGCTGCCTCAGTTCCAGTCAATTATTCCACAGTTCTTGCATATTTTCTGGAATTGTTCGGCATCCTGAGTCACTACTTCATATCATAGCCCACCTGTCCTGGAAAATGGTGACTGGATTCATGAGCAGCTTCTTACTGACCCAAAGCTCCCTTAGGAACATCTTTGGTGGACTACAAATCCCACTTGGACACAAAACAACCACCAGGTCTCCAATAAGGAGAAGCTTGTTGCAACACAGGAAAGTGTTTTCGCAAGCCATCACTTGTACATATTCTTATATTTTAGAGCCCAAAAGGCCTTATGTCTGCTCTTCTGACCACCCATCCATCACAAGCCTTTAAATGATAAAGCGAAGTTTACATAGTTTGTGAGATTCCCATTTGCTCAGCAGTTCAGAATTCAAGCCCTTTCTGGGGGACCTTCAGCCTTGTCCCTGCTCCGACCTCCCTTTTAAATTTCAAGCTGGATCGAAATACATATGAGCTGATCCCCCTACCGCTCCTGGGCTCAGGAGAAGAAGAAGGAAGGAGAAGTTTCTCACCCAAGCAATTATGAAAAGGGATGCTTTGGCTCTTGTCTTTCAGTGTGTTTCCAAAGTAAATCTTCTCATCTCTTGATTGTTTATATATACCTTGGTAGGTCTACCTGACTGACACCATCTGTTGTTCCTCTGCCTAGGGAAAGAAATTGGTCTCTTCAGTCTCTATAGGGACCCATATAAAAGTAAGTGCTGAAAACCTATTTGCTGTCTCTAGTATATTGCAAAGGCTTTAACCAGTGACATTTGTATCTTAAGTTGCATTAAATTCAGCCTGTGAGCAAATGCCCAAATCTTTTTTGCAAGTTGTAGCAAAAATTTATTGACAATAAATATGTGACATGAGTACCCAGGATGTCTATGAGGAAGAGGTGTTAAAACAACGTTTCTGAAGACAACTGTTTATAATATATCCTTGGAAACTTGTAGCTGAAGTATGTTTACTACCTTGACATAATTTGTGGATTCATTATCTTAAGGCCTGAACTTTAGGGGAAACCAGTGTTTTTAAGAAACAAGAATGCTTTCAATGTTTGAACAAACAGATAAGAATTTGTGGTCTAGGGATGGAGGGTGGAGGACAGGCCTTTAACTGTAAAAATTAATCCCACACTATAGGACCCCTTCTCTACACTCTGTCTTTTCAGTCAGGATGCATCATCGCTTTACTGTGACACTTTGGGTCGATTGGATTTTTATCTGAACTGATAAAGAAGGGTAAATCCTTAAGGAAAGAGTATTAGTTAATTGTACCAAAATAAACTAGCTGGATTTCATGAGGAAACTTGCTGAGAAGCTTGAAAGGGTTTTTAATAAAATGATTACTGAAGTTCCCGGGAGCTAAAAAAATTAATGGATGCTTAAAGCTTGAAATATTAGATCTTATTCATAAAAAGTCTGAAGGCTGATAACCTACAATAGCAGTTACTAATATTCCTACTTCTCTTGCTTTAAGGAGAAATACAGCTGTGAAATCTGCAGCTTAGAAAATTCTTAAATTCTTAAATTACATGCTATGTAGCTTTATTGGCTGCTTTATTCAAGCAAGAGTTGGCTGACACTGCCATAGTAGTGTCAGAAGTTGTTTGCTTCATAAAACTGCTCTCTGATTAGACTGTGGGCAGATATCTTGGCATTGAAGCTATTAGACTGTGGTTGATTTCATTGAGTATGGGAAGACATTTTCCTTAAGCATTTTATTTCTTCTTTCAGACAGTAAAATTGGGCACATACTCAGCTTTCTTTAATCAGTGAAGGACCTCCCACATGGATCTTATTGTTACTGTGATTTTTTTCCTGCTTGCAGGGAACAAGAATCCAATGCTTCTCCCTTGAAAGAGACCTCGAACCTTTTTGTGAAAGATCTGTTCCTATTTGGTGCTGTTAGATTAAGTTTCTTTATTTCAAAATTGCAGTTTGCTGTGGGTGACTTGGGCTTTCCTCTCTTTCTTGTTATTTTTTTTTCTTACTACTTCCAAGTAGTGGGACAAGATCAACATCCTTCTGGAAGATCTCCAGCAGTTTCCAAAGGTCCTAAGTCACAATTAGGGGTGCAGTACCATGCACTACAGATTTTGTGTCACCCATAGGGAAAAACACAGACTTAATGTCTTTCTATCTGAAGATGTCTTCATCACTACTCTGAACCAGGTGCTAATTTATATCCTAAAAAATAAATATAAAATAATGAATATCAGAGTGGTGTCATATTTACCTTTAATATAGTAATATGCATTTCCTAGCAAGGTGAAGTGAAGGACAGAGGGAATTCATGTCTCCTATACCGTACAAACATAGTATCATTGTGCTAAGTGATTTCCAGATTTAACATCTAAATGTAATGCAGCTTTGAAGGTCATTATCATGGTCTGCTACAATGGTGGTAGATGCGACACAGTCTTAGAAAAAGTACAAGCTACCAACAGACATTACAATATCATTATTAAATAGTTTGGCTAAGAGATAGATTTCTGTGAAGACTAAAAATGGTAAGTACTCTCTAGTCATAATTAACTCCAATACTGTGGACAGTAAAGGTCAAAACAGAAATATCTGGCAGACTCAGAGACTGGCTGCATGTTGCCGTGACCTAATTCTATCCAATTTGCTACAGAGACTTCTTTATCACAACCAGCAAAATGATTCAGTTACAACGGAAAAAATCTGGGAATTTCTACAATTTCTCTGTCCTATAATAAAAGAGAAAATAACATCTCTGAGATGGGTGTTGGTTGATGAAAAGATCAACATGAGCTGTCAATGTGCTCTTGCAGCCCAGAAAGCCAACAGTATCCTGGGCTGTATCAAAACAAGTGTGACCAGCAGGGTTAGGGAGGTGATTCTCCCCCCCTACTCTGCTCTTGTGAGGCCCCACCTGGAGTGCTGTGTCCCTCTTGCACGAGGCAGGGATCTCCTGCCATCTCCTTCACTTTAGTGACGATTACATGCAGCAAGCAGGGATGTAAAACAGTGAGATAAAAGAACCAACATACTATTTTAAAGACCAACACTGAGGATGCCATATCATGGCGTGTAGATACAAAGGTTTATTCTGGGATTGCAGCCCCAACTGCTTATCAATGTGTGCAAGGAGCTATCGTTTTAAACAATTTGTGAGCTTTACCGCCATGGGGATGATACATACATGTTCCACTTCCACAAAGAAATGCACAAATGGTCCTGCTGCTTGCAAAACTATGGAGAACAGTCACCACTAATGAGGCTTTGCTTTTTTGCTTCTCTGTGGAAAAAAGTCAGCAGATCTTTTTTATTCACAGGCATGAAAGAAAAGGTAGAGGAAGATGCTGATTTCCAGACTCTGTAAATACTAACAGAAAATGTAGTTCAGTGACAGGTAATTATTTATTGCCACTCTGTTGTGAAATAACCATATTAGTTTCCCACCATTGTGGGAGGATTAGATACTATGCATTCAAGTGGCCCTAAGTGTAGAAATAAGCTGCCTTCAGAGGTCAATTAAACTGTCCCTGAAAGTGCCCATCACCTTGGTATATGAGAACCCATTAATACAGTGAAGGTGGGATGCAATTGGGAGGGATGAATTTTAGAAAACTTTTAGTTTAAACTAATAGAAGGTAGGTGCAAAACCTAATTGGATAACAATACACTAAGAGAAATTATTAATGGACCACGGATAAAATTAAGAGATCAATCAAGTCACATTTTTCTACCAAGCTGGGGGCTATAGGAATCTGGTCCAGGGTCACCTTCATTCAGAGTTTCATTTGCAACCTGAATGATGGACTAGAGAACATTTCTATTAAATTTGCACACAGCATGAAACTGTGAGGGACTGAAAGGACATTGGCTGACATGATTAGAATTCAAAGTGACTTTGACATATTGGAAAAAAAATCCAGAAGAAGATTGAGAGGGAATTCAGAGGAAGTGATGCAAAGCTGTACACTTAGGCCTTGTTTCCACAATTATAAGTGTGAAATCTAGGGCATGTTTCCACAGTCATAAGTGTGAGATCTGTGCATTGCTCAATCACCTACCATTACCAGTAGCAGATACGTTTTACATCACCTTTTGTAACCTATTACAGCATGAGCAACACACCACTTTTGCCTCTATGTTGAGCAGCAGCAGAAGCAGCAGCAGCAGCAGCAGCAGGCTGGATATCTACCTAGAAGTGGTCAGAGCTGTGTGAAGAGATGTGGACCCATTCAAAGTACATTACACACATCAAGGAGAGTACATGCAGAAAGGGCCAGTGCAATTGTGTGGCAGTCAATGGTACTAAATCGGGGCTGCTGCAGTCCTGCCATCTGCAGGACTTCACAACTACATTCGCATCCTTTTGTTTTTGCTACCACTGCTTCTAATGGAACCACATGCTGAGACAGTTCAGCGGGCTGACAGCTGGCTCCATCAAGAAAGTTATTATTTCACAGCCAGAGCAGCCCCCGGAGCCAGCTCTCCACATGATTCTATGAGCTTGTGCAACACAGGGGATAGGAACATGCATCTGGGGTTGAGGGGCACAGCAGGACCACAGCAGCCCAGATGCGATCAGCTTCAGGTACCGTAACATTGTAAAAAGAGAGAGGACTAAACTCAGACTTCTCAGTGAAGAATTCACTCTAGCCATGAAGATATAGTGATTCTCCCTCCCAAACCATCTTGTCCCAGGAAAAAAAGAGATGTCTCTTGCTATGAAATGAGCTCCAAATACGAAGGGATTTGCTGTAGAAAATGTGCTTGATCACCTGAAAGCCAGAGGAATAGCCCATAAAAAGAAGAGAGTCAGGTCTCTCAGGTAAGACTAACCCTAACAGGTTTCTGCTTGGTCATCTTCTGCATGGTATTTGCAGGAGCAAAGAGGAGCAGATGGCACGAGGCAAAGAGTGAGGAGCCCAAATGGAGCCACGGTCACCACCTGTGCCTGCCACAGCTTGTTCAGTCACCCAGGATAAATTGGAGGGGCAAACTGTGCAGAATGCCCTGACTGACTATTTTATGCAAAATCCGTGACTGCTGCTTGCTGTGCTGTGAAATTATGCATATGTTGGAGTGAAAGCAATAAACAATTGTTTTCGGCAAGTCTTGCTCCCAGACATTGGTAATGGTGCTTGCCCTGCTTTGCATCCCAGACCATCACCCTACGCCAGACCAGGTGCAGGGCAGGCTCAGCCTATACCCCAGAGGTTGTCATTTCGTTGATTATTCTCAACACTGTCTTAATAGCCCCCAAAAATTATTACTGCAATTTTTTCGGCTTGGCAAAAGAAAAGTGCAAACACAACCCAAATCTGTTAAAGTGTAACAGAATTTGTTAAAATGTAACAAAGGGCCGAGCTACACAAAGACCGAGGCCTTCTGAAAGACAAGGTGTTGAGGCAACCGCAATGGTTTAAAACCCAGACTCCGGGTGTTGCATCATGTGTCCTGCTGCATCCATCCCCGGTAGTGACCCTGACAATCTGCTGTTCCTCAATAGAGGGTAATTTTCACCACTAGAAGGAGTCTTGATCTTCTGGGGAAATTTATCAATGGCCATACTTAAGGCACAAATGCTGAAGGTGGCATGGTCGAGGGAGCTGCAGGTACGCAGAATGTGGCAGACAGTGCAGCAGGCTCTTGGCCACTGGCACCAACCCTCCATCATCTACTCTCACTTCAACAAAAGCATAGAAGACACCATCACCTGGGCAGAATCCATAAGGGAGCAATAAGAGCAATTTGAGGTCTTGGAGACATAAGGAAAGATTAGAAAAATAAGGGCTATTTGTTTTGTGGAGGACAGACTCATAATAGTCTTCCAAATTTTCTATTGATGAGGAGTAGAGCCCTGGAATAAACTGCTTGCAGTGATGACACTCACTCTAAGTCTTTAGGAGCTGCTCAGACAAGGCCCTGTGAGGAAAGACGGTGATACAATACTGGGATGAGTTGGTGGGCTGTGCCACCTCTGTCTAAATTTTTATGATTTTATAATTCATACACACCATTGCATTTGCATCCTGGAGCAGACAAACCATAAAGAGTTTCATTAGATATGGAAGAGAGGATTACAGGGATTTAATTAAGAATATTGATGCAATCAGAGACCCCTGTTATTACAGTAAAAGGATTCTTGTCAGAAATCAGAGGCCCAGACAACTCTGCATCCCATAATGCTGATGCCATTCCTCTTCAGTCTCCAAGTTATTATTCAATTGCTCTTTTACTTACATTTATTATAATTTGTTTAAATTAATTTTACTCAAATAAAAAAGAATTACTCATATTTACCAAAACCAGAAGTATTTTGTAACTTGTACTTGTTTAAATCAAATTTGTATAAATAAAATACGTTGCCAGCTATTTGAGCACTGTTCTTTGGATTTAATACTGCTAAACCACAGTAAGTTCTTCATCCAGTTCTTCTTAAGTTCTTCAGTATATTGCACTAACAAGTACGCTCTGGATAAATGCTTCTGGAATCACCTCCTGTCTCTAAAGTTAGCATCAGAATGGTTCCAGTAATTACTCTGTCAATCAAACCCATTTTACTGAACTACCTGCATGATCTGATTTCACTATGCAAAGTAATGATAACAGTGAAATAGAAGATCAGCACAGGAACTGCTTCAATAATCCCTGACTCCTCACTTAAATCCCTCTCTGGAAATGTTCATGTCGCTAAGCTTCTCCTCTTTTGGCTGGTCCTTCAGCAGATATCTGGCCCTTTTACTGGTGCACCCGTGTACCTGTATTTTGTTGCTTGTTTCATTACAACTGTCAGATGTGCTCACACAGTGCTACAGGAGGAAGAAGCCTGGAAGCAGGTTGGGTTGCCTCCAAAAAGACAGGCTGTAATGTTGTTTAGTGCTTTGCTATTGCTTATACTCCATTGTCGAATGACAATGTAGAATACAAGTTACAAGTTGTTGTGGCTGCCCCCCCCAGCAGTGTTCAGGGCCAGGTTGGATGGGGCTTGGAGCAACCTGGTCTAGTGGGAGGTATCCCTACCCATGGCAAGGGGGTTGGGATTTAGGTGATCCTTAAGGTCCCTTCCAGCCCAAACCATTCTGTGAGTCTATGATCATCCAATTGCAGATGTTGTGGTGGTAAAATGAATCCTGGGAGAACAGACATATTGGCACATTGCAGGTTTATTCTGGATCATATTAATATTTTCTATGCCCTGTTTCAAAACACACATTTACCACCTTTTGATCCAAAAGGTTAGCCAGTTTTCTGGGTTCTAGGTGGGTCATTCCAGGGAGAAGGGGGAGTTGATTTTGGGGCAATTACTGTGTTCCTTCCCTTTATTTACAGATTCTCTTTCTCTAAACACAATAAAAATAATAGCACACAATTCTACAGCTCCCATCCCCAAACCTCTCCCATCCAAAATCTGATTAAAAAACTCTCTTTCTCAGCTCTTTCTCAGGTCACAGTGCCAGACTTCTGTGGGTGTGCCCTATTCCGTATTTGTTCATCTGAGTGATGCTTCTACCTCCCTTTGTAAAGACAAACAAAAAAAGAACAAAGCAATGCCCAACAAATACCTCTGCTGTTGGGTAGATATGCTTTCTTCTGGGTGGAGTCTGCTGTTATTTCAGCTGTTTTTTTCCATTAAAGCGTTTAGTAACCTCATAAGAGTTAATCTTAAATAAGGAATCCTATAATGCTCAACACATAATAACATACTCACCACTGTTGAATATGCTGATAAATCCAAAAATCATGATTTTTTTACTGCAATACAGGACTTCGGGCCAAGGGGAGAAGAATATCACAAAGCAATCCTTTCATTTTTCATCCGAATCTTCCAGAGGTTTCAACAATGCTTAAATTAGCTTTGTATACTGTACTTCCCTTGGTCTTTGTCTTTTCCCTTCTGTTTATTTATACTATTTTAGCCCATTCAGCAATATTCAATAATAATAACGTCTGTTAAAATCTACCACTGTATAATGTTTATTCCAATGCATATTTACTACTGTTTTAGCTGAAAAACACCATCACCACCAGCCTGGGGAAGCTTAATTCAAGAAGTGGTTAGAGCAGGCTAGCAATTGAGAACTTAATTCACAGAAATTAGGAAAATGAAAGCAAATGCAGCTACAGTTCACCTATGTAGTATACACAATCCTGCATGAAGTGGAAGTCAAATAATTCATTATTTATATTAAACATTGCATACAGAATCAAAATACTCTTGATTTAATAGCATTTTTGACAAGCATATGACAGAAGGAGCCAACAGAAGTGTATTTCCCATTGATATTGAGTCAGTGAGTCTGATTCAGCTCAAGGCTGATTTCCAGTTAGCAGACTCAAGACCTCCAGTCCCAGTGGAAGAAAGGCTAACTGCATGTTTTTCTGACAGAAAACTCCTCAGAAAGGACAGAGAAGGTCTCAGGATTGTTGAAATCTTTAAGAAATGAATGTGTCTTGCCCATTCAAAAACCAGCAGATTTCTTTGTATTCATTGGGCAGAACTGTTCTTTCCTTTTCTCAGATTGAAAATAGAAGTGTGATGAGAGGTTTTATACTAGAATGACTGTGGCATGCAATACCTTGGCTACCAGGTGACAAGAGCAGCTTAGAAGATGAGCTGCCAGCCAGATATTCCATCTTGCTATGGTCCACCTTTAACACGCAGCTCATGCAGGCATCCATCCGTCAAGGCAGTTTTACAGCCCCAGTCACGCCCATAAGCACATTTTCTTCCTTTGAAACAACACACTTTGCTGTATGTACATATCTCATCTGAAAAGCTTTAAATCATCCTGGGACCTCCTTAACAAGACAGACCCTAACACATAGTCTTTCTTTAAAACTTTGTTGGCAAGTTGCTCATGAGACATACACTAAATTCACTCAAATGAAAGAACAGCTCATCCCACCGTACCTTGCCACTGAATCACTGCATACCTCAACACTTCAGACACAAGCACTGTGTTTTGCCACTCCACTACATTTTAGCTATTTTTCTTTCAGAAAGTGAGCCCAAAGCATAACCAAGTCAAAGTTCTCCACTTGTTCTGATGATAGGTTTTATAACTTCTTGGCATAAATGAAAGTTTTGTTATAAAATGAGGTCATTAAAGGACTGCTATATTAGGTCACTCATACAGCACCTGTTATACAATGTCAACTGGTAAAAGCGAGCTACCAGTAACAAACCATGACAATGGCACCAGTAATGATAATGACGCTTATCTACCTCGCAGTTGTTCGGCGTTTTCCACAAAACCAGCACTTTTCATGCAAATAGGAAGTCAGAACCTGTTAATAACTTATGAAAATAACATTCTGGTTGGCAGCAAACAAGTTAATGCACAAAGCCCAAACATTCTTTTGGCCTAGGTAATTATCCCCACTGTAATTTTGAAAAGGAAGAATTGTACAAAGGAGAATTGCTCAGACACATGGTCAAACCGTGGCACAACTGAGACCTCAATGTTTGTGAGTGCATTTTATTAGTGCTGTAAAATAATGATAATTTGTGGTAACATGAGACAGAACCTTTCTTCTGCAAACTTCTCTAACGCTGCTTTCATTCCCAGAGTTTTCTAGACAGTGATTGTAGTCTATAGCAGAGCTGAGCTAGCATCACATGGCACTGGGGAAAAACAGAGGATTATAACAAATAATGCACATAGGCTGTTACAGGGAACTTAGAACGAGGACTGTGAGAGGTTAAGCACCAGGAGAGGTCATTTTATGTAAATAGAAGTGAAGAGCACTGAGTTTAGTCAGCTGATTATTTATCTCGTATTAAATTTTGCTTGAACATTTGGCTGTGGGATACAAAAATGCTAATGTGACTGTGGATATTCTTGAGAGCATAATAAATTTGAAGAGTAGATAGATAATCTCATAGAAATAAATACTTTGGACCATGCTAAAATGGCACTCATGACAATACCACTTAGACATTAGGGATATTACAATAATTGGTTTCATGTAAAACTGATAGCTAAAGACATTGGATTAGTTCCCAGGAGTGTACTAGAATTCATCATTGAAGATAGGTTCTTTAATTGAATGCATATAGGAATAGCTATAACAGCTTGAGCCATACACACTATGTCACAAACCTTAACAATTATGGCTACATTTCATTTTGCACACCACCCCATCCCCATAAAATATCTTGTTTCAAATTTAAAGGTACAGAATCCGACCTATTTCCTTAAGTGGAGTTTTATATTCTTTGAGGAAGGAAACACATAATCCTGCTTTTTATTGAAAAGAACCTAGTGCAGTCCTGGAGCAATATAAATAATAAATATCTCTTACTCATTTATAAAAGAATCCATTAGTATGATACATATTTAACATACACTTACTTTAAATTTCATTATATATGTATGTGAACACTAACTCCACCTTCTGGGTTTCCATAAATCATTGTTTTTAACTGGTTTATACATTTGGGCTAAGCATTTTTATTTTAATTTTCCATTTTTTGAGTACATTTATGGAAGCTGAAAACCTGTTTGCAGCTATGTTTATCCTTCTCCTACTTGGGAAAAGTGGTATCTCTCACTTTTTTAAAATGAGCTGCCAATATGTAGACTGCTTTTTTTATTAAGTGCATGAAATGAAGAATTTTCACTGATAGAGTGTACCTACCCTGTTCTGATTTTGCAGTTGTACATATGGAAATGTAAATACAGAGCTACTCAAGCCAGAAGGACTACAGACCACTGTGATTAAATAATCAGACATCCTGCATTAAAGAATTTCCTCCTTTTTTTTCCAAAAAGATGAGTATCATAAAGCAAATTATCTCTGCCTTCAGAAAAAAACAACTGTGCATTGTAATGGCTCTCTTGTAAGAGTTAAAGACAATAGCTTTGGAAATGAAGTGTTGGGTTGCCTGTTAGTGTAAAGATAATGAAAACATGTGAATGGAAATCATGTGACTTCCTTGGAATGTTACATTAAATCTCTTGACTGACTCTCACAAATTGATTTCAACTACCCCACTAATTCTTTTCCCTTGGTTAGAGGGTTACTCAACAAGTTTTGCAACATGTGGTTTATCTCGATTTCAGCAAAGCATTTGACACTGTCTCCCACAGCATCCTCATAGATAAGCTGATAAAGTATGGGTTTGGCGATCAGGTAGTGAGGTGGATCAAGAACTGGTTAAAGGGAAGAAGTCAGAGAGTTGTAGTCAATGGGACAGAATCTAGTTGGAGGTCAGTAACTAGTGGAGTCCCTCAGGGGTCGGTACTGGGACCGGTGTTGTTCAATATCTTCATCAACGACCTGGATGAGGGTACAGAATGTATCCTCAGCAAGTTTGCTGATGACACTAAACTGGGAGGAGTGGCTGACACACCAGAAGGTTGTGCTGCCATTCAAAGAGACCTTGATAGGCTGGAGAGTTGGGCGGGGAGAAACTTAATGAAATTCAACAAGGGCAAGTGCAGAGTTTTGCATCTGGGGAAGAACAACACCATGCACCAGTACAGGCTGGGGGCTGACCTGCTGGAGAGCAGTGTAGGAGAAAGGGACCTGGGGGTCCTGGTGGACAGGAGGATGACCATGAGCCAGCAATGTGCCCTTGTGGCCAAGAAGGCCAATGGCATCCTGGGGTGCATTAGAAGGGGGGTGGTTAGTAGGTCGAGAGAGGTTCTCCTCCCCCTCTATTCTGCCTTAGTGAGGCCACATCTGGAGTATTGTGTCCAGTTCTGGGCCCCACAGTTCAAGAAGGACATGGAACTGCTTGAGAGAGTCCAGCGCAGAGCCACTAAGATGATTAAGGGAGTGGAACACCTCCCTTATGAGGAAAGGCTGAGGGAGCTGAGTCTCTTTAGCTTGGAGAAAAGGAGACTGAGGGGTGACCTCATCCATGTTTACAAATATGTAAAAGGTGAGGGTCAGGACGATGGAGCCAAGCTTTTTTCAGTGATAACCAATGGTAGGACAAGGGGCAATGGATGCAAACTGGAGCATAGGAGGTTCCATGTGAATATCAGGAGAAACTTTTTCACTGTGCGAGTGACAGAGCACTGGAACAGGCTGCCCAGAGAGGTTGTGGAGTCTCCTTCACTGGAGACATTCAAAACCTGCCTGGATGCATTCCTGTGTGATGTACTCTAGGTGACCCTGCTCTGGCAGGGGGGTTGGACTAGATGATCCTTCGAGGTCCCTTCCAACCCCTAGAATTCTGTGATTCTGTGATTTAAAAAACACTTCAGAAAAAGTCTGAGCTGCTTTCAAAATAGTGTATATGCATATGCTGGAATTCATCATAAGTTTTTGCAGGATCTATTTTTCTTTTACAGGACTAAATTACATCTTAAAGCCATAAATGTCAAATTAGGTTGCTTGCACTTTGCACCAGAGTAGTCTCATTTCAGAGGTGTTCAGAAAGCACACGTTCCACTCACAACTGTGGAAACTGTGGTGGCTCTGTTTTTCTGCAATGAATTTCAGACTGTGTTACATTATTTATAGATACTGTTAACCTAAACCTAAATGATTCACACAGAAATAACAATCAAATCTTGTTTTTTAATTCATGAGGACAATTTCATTCAGATGAGTGAGACTGGTTGTATGGATAACAAAGCAAGAAAGATTTAGATTTGAATCTGTGAGTTTATTAAATGCAGCTCAGGTATTTTTAATTTAGTCTAGGAAAAGCTAACGGCCAATTAATAAGCTGAGCTCAGAAAACCCGAATCTCCTGGGCAGCCCCCCTGTTGGTCCCAGGAGGAAGTAGATTGCATCAGCTCTCCATCCGGTGAAGATATTCTCCATGATGTGCCATTCACACACATGGCAAATTCTCATGCTCACTGGTCATACTCTGACCCATATGGACAGTCGAGTTGTGTGGAGCAGATTTTCTTCATGTACTGCTGCTTGGGATGCTAAAGCAGAAGAATAAAGGGGCTGCCTTGGGCTCCTTACACACATCACAACAAGCAACTGCATTGCATACAAGCACTACTGCATTTGAATTCTTAATGGCAAGTCAGTTGTTAGTATTTATTTTTTTATTTCCTTCATAAGATACTGTAAATGTTAATGTTAACATAAACGAAGGATTTTGAAAAGTATTAGTTTAATCAGATAAATTACACACCACACAACATGCTGGCATGTGATTTGTTTCTCTTTGTTGAGAATATGCTCATAGCTTTTTATGCCAAGACATGAAAAGTTCATTACTTACAGCACAGGATGTTACACCTCATTGGGTTCTAAGTGTCAGTATTTTCTTGATGGACTATTTAAACCATTTTTTGAGGCAGCAATCTCTTTTCTTGTTATTTTACAGCACATAATGATTGTGTCCCCGTTTCTTCCTATCTAGACTTTAACAACGGACTGTTTTTTCTTTTTCCCCTGAGTACTGATGATACATTCTTTTAGCCACTGAGAACTGTGTACTAATTACCTTTTAGTCATTAGATAGTAACATCAAAAGAAAGACTGGCAGATACCTTAAGAGAGTTAGTGCAACTCCGCTCAAACACAAATAAAGCTGACATAAGAGGACTGAACTTTGTGGCATCCACAAGTCTGTACATTTCTACTGAAGTTCGTCACTGTCTGCCACTAATCCTACAAAGCTTGGTAGGGATCAGCTGCTGATAACACCAATGAAAGAGGGTCTTTGTTATAACACTCTTAGTTTTTTGTACATATTGAAGACCTTGTAAGCCTTATTCAAATTGTCTGCTACTTACCAAACATTAAGACCACATATAATTCAGTACCTCAGACAAATCTCTATTTTTCTCTTTGTTTTTTCCCAGTATTTCCATTAATCACAAATGTTTTTATTTACAATTCATGCTTATGAGATTTAATTTTCTATCCACAATAAATACCTCATAAATAAACATTTGATCTTTTTTGGCCTTCTTTTTAGTGGCAAAATAATGATTGAATTGATAAAGTTCAAAGCTAGACTGTTTTGCCTGTAGTGAATTTCTTATTACCATTATAAATGTTATCTTCAAAGAGCATAAGTCAGTTAGTTATCCCAGTCCTCCCTGTTTAGTGAAATTATTTTGTTTCCTTAAACTGTATTTAATAAGTAATAGGGTAGACTGGAAAATTAATACACATCTTGATGTATTGATTTAGTTTTAGTTCATTCTGTTTTCTCTCTGAAGTCTATAAGCCCTCAGGTCCTATATAATCTATTCCTTTCTGACATGCGCATCTTTCTACTGCCTAAGCACCTCTGCTCTTCTTGAAACAGCCTCAGAGATTGTTTAAATCCTTACACTTCACTTTTCAGCTGTTTATCATTTCCCACATAATTTTATTATACACTTCCAAACATTATAATTGTATTCTAAGAAACTTCATTAGCATATCAAGTCTAACTTAACATTGAACAGCATTATCCAAGTGTAGTCCCTTCATCCATTGTCCTGCAACTGAATGAACACTGCCAGACCCTCCCATGAATTCTAAAAGTGCCTGGCGGCAATTTCATACTTAGGACTGCATTTTTAATAAAAAAAATTAAAATATTTTATATCCATAAAATAGATAGCTACTAGTGTTGGAGGGTAATGACTTAGTAATAGGTTGTGCATAAATAGGTAAAATGCAAGCAAAGTAAGACTGTAGTGCCATGATAAATGCAATAAGAGCAGACTGCATAATTATTGATGACAGCACAGGAAATACAATGGTGTGCCCCAAAGCCACAAAATGCTAAATTCAAACCTACAGGCTGCAGGGCCACTGTGACTGAAGCAGCTAGATATAGACAAGTGAGGTGCCAGCTGTAGCATTAGTTAACATATTTAGGATAAGCCCAACAGCCTGGGAGAGATCCTCAGTAAAAACAGCCTCCCAAACATTATGCCAAGAGGGAAAGAACGAAGAACCAATCTCTGTGTATCAGTCTCACCCCTTTATGGGTATCAGACATAAAGAGATGGGTAAGCATATCAGCAGTTAAATTGAACTACGTGAGAACAGGGATTGTGTTGGCCTAAGTACTTTTTCTTTCATTTCTCTCAAAGGAAATTAAAAATGTCTTCTTAGATTAATTCTGGTTTTAAATTGGAATCTGAATTTTTCACTTTCAGAAACCAAATACCAAGAAAGGGAGGTTATGAAGTTATGAGTTCATAAACTTGTGCAGAAGACACGTCTGGATTTGAAATCCAGTGATTACAATCACTCTCAAACTCATCTGTCTTAAGGGTTTTAAAACAAAGGGTACATTTAGCAGTGTGCATTAGTGTACATTAGTACACTATCCTATCTCCCAGAGTGAGCTTACACATTTTCTGGAAGATTTCAAGAATTCAAAACCATGCCAGGGACTGTTCTAACAACCTAGCAGTATGGCAGATTGGGTTCCAGAACCCATGCTATATTTTTGTACCTTTAACTTATCACTACAGATGCGAAAAGTCATCCCTCTCAACGGAGATGTACCATACTCTGGTTTTTAGTGGGGCTGTTCTCAGTCTTGCCTGCTGATTATGTTCTGTTGCATCAATTACTTAAATAGTTTCTGAAAAAAAAGAATAATATCTCAAGTCTAGAAGGCAAAGAAGTCACCCAAGCCATAGACTTGAATTGTTGACTCTGTATCTCGAGAGAAACTCTCTGATGTAAAAGAAAAATTTCCAGACTCTCCATATGTCGACTGGCTGTTAATGGAAACTTAAGTCAGACATATCCAGAATCCTAAATCCACTGCCCACCAGTCTGGAAGCACTTCCTATTTGTTAACTCCATAAAATCACATCCACAAATGAATCAATGTTTTGTAACTAAAATCCTGATAAACAAAGCACAGTCTGAAATGGAAGATGGAATGGCTGCACTAATACTACCCTTTAAAATCACCCTCAGAAATAGCATCAAGGTCAAATCAACTAACTCTGCTTAATCCAGTGAGAAAATACTGCTACATCAAATGCCAGACACACGCACACTCACCTCAGCCCAAGGTTGCTAGGCACTCAAAACCTGTCTTCTATACTGTGTGCTTTGCAGAAGCCTGTCTGTTGTGATGTGCTGCCTCAATTCCCTTTCCTCAAGAAGGAGCAACTGAGATGGGCAAGGATCACACTCTTGAATAATTGCTATTTCTGCCTGTGGCCAGTACACAAGAACACAAGAGCACACAGCAAAAATATGACATTAATTCAATATTCAACATTCTCTGTACTGCAAGGGGAATGCACTACGTGACTTAGAGCTGATCTGCCGAGTCTTCTCCAGTCTACCAACCCGAAGCACAGACACGGACTGGCAATATACTGTAGATGTGAGTTGAAGTTTTCTTTTGTCCTCCCAGGAACTGCAAAACTCTATGGACAGCTCAGCTCTACGTTTTAAGCAAATAGGGTTCATCACCCCATAGGATGGACAAGACAGCATACACTACTCCTTCATCTTTACTCTTTTTCTAGCCTCATCAATTCCTTTCTTTTTTCACCTCCTGACTTTCCTGAAAGACCACTGCCTTGTGATTCAGTGCTATTGGCTATTACTCCTCAAACTCTGGTACAAGTTCTGTGGGGTCCTTCAGATCACACAAGTCCATTTCCGAGAAGGAGCTGGGCAGTTAGGCTGGAACTCCATGTAGGAGCCTGAGGCTTGGGCTGCTGCGTGACCCTTGGGAAACTGGACAAGTCAGAGGAAGCAAGTTTGGTATTTGCCTCAAGTTGATGTCTCACTTTCATGGCATCATGGTATAATAAGCCAGGTGTCATTGTCATTCTGACACTGCGTTGCCTGGTAAAACATCTTCTTGCTGGGATGCCTTAGAAGCACAGAGTAGGCCATATGGGCAGCAGTGCAGACAGCACTAATCCATACAGCCAGTCTAATCCTCATTTTTGTCCGGACCTAGCCTCCACTCTCAGCTCCCCTTTCTCCAGCAGTTAACTCCTGGGCTGAAGTTTGTAGGTCATTAAGAAACTTCATACTAACTTATTCCAAATACCAGTATGCCATGTAAACTTATTAAAAGATAGATAAAAAACATTTGTGGAAATTAGTTTCAGAAGTGGGAATCTAGGCTTTCTATTGACAAAGGTCAGCAGTCAATTGGACCGTGCATAAACGAGCAGACTCTTGTGTTACATTGCTTTCCTAAGATAACTTACCTAGATAAAACGGGATTTCCTCACTGGCTATAAAAGGAAGGGCTCTGCCCTGAGACAGGGTTCTTCTTGACTGGACTCAACCCACAGACAGAAGTTTTCACCTACAGCTGTCCTAGTATTTTTTACAAATTTGTGACAACCACGTAAGATTTCCTCCCTAACAGTTTGGGCACATCTTAGCAATCCCCAAGAAAAATGTAGTTTTTGACTATAAACTTTTTCTTCTGTCATTACCCACATCACCTGAGCCTGCTGCTGGCAGTTGGCTCAAGATGAGCCAGCAGCGTGCCCTGGCAGCCAAGATGGCAACCTACTTCCTTGGGGGCATCAAACACAGCATAACCAGCCAGGGTGACAGTGGTAGGTTTGCTTGATTTCAATAGGGAAACTTTGAATTTCTGCGCTTATTTTCCATGTTAAAGCCAGGTGAAGTCTTAGTGCCCTTTTTGGACAGTCTTTCTTTCTCTGTCCTGCTCAGGCTCTAGCCAGATGAAATTCCATTTAATTTCTTAAGGTTTCACAGTATTCTAAAATTGTCTTTTTAAAGAGAGATCACTTTCTACTTTCCAATTCCAGAGGGGCAATGGAGCACTGTTGTCTTCTGAACTGACTTTCAGGAGTCTCTCCTTGACAGCAAATTTATGAGAGAAATAAAGGCGCTTTGTGTTTGATAACAATACAGGGGTTTTTTTTCCTCTTTCTAAAAATTCTTGAATCTGAGAACATTCTTTTTGTCTCTTTACTTCGTGCCCATGGGAACTAATGTCTCTTCATTCCTAAATACAATTCAGTTGTCCTCTGTTTAAATCCTGTCACCTGAAACTTTGCTGATTCTGGGACTGAACTGTAATTCTGTACTTTTTCAGAAAAGAAATCACCTTACCTCAAGTTATACACCAGGGAGCTGATGCAACAGAGCGCAGTGTACTGAGTATGGTCGGTTGAGTGCAAAGTGGCACACAGACTGCTGACCTTAACTATTTCCATTGGTGATCTGGAACTGCAGGATCAGAGTAAGATCCAAAAAGCATGTCTACAGAAAGGCAGTCTACCTCCATTGCACTATCTTCTTCAGGCACAGCTGATCTGCTGACAGATAGGATGTGGCTCAGGGTGACATAAGGCTTGAGAAGTGACCCTCCGTGATGTGCTTCTTCTTGTGAACATTGTGGTCGCAGTGGTGTTTATGACTGCCTAGGTACTAAGAAGACTGAATTTCCCTCTCCTGATGTTACCTGAAAGGTTGTGGCGGTTAGGGATAATGACAAAGGGTGAAGTAGCAGGCCACCCAGGGGAAACACAATCTGTACAGCATGAATATTAGAACCTTTTGAGGACTGTAGCAAGATAACTTTTCAGCAGACAGTATCCCTGAAGGCTTCCCATCTGATGCATCTTCCAGAGATGGCCCAGAGGCCTGCAGCTTGATCCACACAACACAGTCCAGCCTAAGACACCATGAGAGGGGCAGCACTCAAGGGCAACTTGAAAGAGTCATGCGGGCACATTCAGTCTGACACACTGAAGCGAACACTGGATTCCAAAAACCTGAAACATTCTTAAGTATAACTCACAGGAGTACACACATTGATCCAGGACATACCTTACAAACACTGTGACCATAAGATATTACCAAATTCTAATTAAAAAAATGGTGCAGTTTTGCCAAACCCCAGTAAGTAAAATTCCCATTACACTGGAAGGTGTACAGACTCACTCTTGTCCAGCTGCACGCTTTACTCCCCACCTACTGGTTAAAACAGTATCTTTTGGGAGTTTTGAGGGAAACAGCACAAAATGTCAACACTCTTCTCTGTGTTTTCTTTCTTGACTTTGCCTACATGCTACCACTTCAATTGCAGATGGTGTTTTTTACTATTTTTTTAAATACTAGATTAATAGATCTTTGTATATTCTCCAGAAAAAGTCTGAGAGCAATGCAAGGGAACACGATTACATGGTAAGAGTGGGAATAGCATATGCTTGTAACAGAGGTTCCCAAGTAGGCACTTCCAAATGTAAAAGGACTTTAAAAATGTAACCTTCTGAACTAACTTTTTTAATTTGCAGAATTTGCACTTATTTGTAGAAATAAATCTCTAGAAATATACTTCTGGCAGCAAGTACATTTTCAAATAGGAATTATTTTCTACAGAATAATGCCACAAGTTCATTCTTAAACAGCAGACACAATTGCTATTCTACAGTTGCTACCTGCTGTAACAGGCACCATTAAAACTTGAGTTAGACCTCCAAAATAATGAGACATTTAAAAATAACCAAATATCTACCCTTCTGGGGATTTGTACCTTTAGAAATAATGAGAAGCCTTCCTCCAGAACTGTGGGAACTAGTTTTCAAAAGTTGAATCTGTTTTGAAAGTGTTTATCTGAACACCAGGGATTGACACATTTATCTGCATCCTTATTTTTTAAGTTCAAAGATAAGCAATGGGAGTCACAAGATTTTGTATGAACCACCTTGTTGTGTTCCCTCAAATCACCTTTAACAGAAATAACAAATACACCTCAGAATCCTTGTAAATACTTAGCACATAAAAAGAAGGTCAAGAAAAAGTATTTCCTGTCTCAAGCTATCAAAGAAATAAATTCTGTGAAAAAACATTGATAAAGACAGACAGAGCAAATACTGTGAAACTGTTATTGGGCTAGTCAGTGAAGGGCAATAATGACATGACTGATGTGGAAAAAAAAATTCCTTGCACATTTTGAGCCCTATCCTAGGCAGCTGCTTGCAGGATCATCGAATTTGCTAACCAGCTCATCATGTTCTCTTCCTGCTATTCTCACAACTCCTTTGGCATGTCCTTCCATTAAACAGACATTAACTTTTGCCTCTGTTTGTCCCATGACGTTAACCTCCAACTCTGAACTCAAGGACACAAGGTCTTGTGCGCTTTCTCTCACACTGACCCTCATTCTTGTAATAATTCCCCCTTAAACATCCCAATCTATCCCACAATCTGTCTTGAAAACCCTACTTAAAGTGTCTTAAGAAACATTTGGGCAACAGTGTGTGAAGATCAAAGACTGTCATACAGACCAATAATGGTGCAGTATTTCCTTATATTCACTCAACTGTTTTTCCATTAGCTAATTTTAGGCACTCAGATCTCCAGAGGCTGCCTTATTGTTCTGTGCTCATATAGCACCTGGTCCTTGATTTGGGTTCTTACTGGCCGTGATGCAAATCAATATTTTGACATATAGGTAAGATTTCTAAAGGCTCGAAAACCAAAAAGAGAAGAAAATTAGCTATTTTAAAATCTATCTTATGATTTTAAAGGTCTGATTTTTTTAACAACACTGGCTGATGAAACTATTAATGCTGGTTTAAAGTCAGCATAGAAAGAAGTGTTTGTACAAATCAAGTATTCTGATTTTCACATCTTCTCCAAGGGAAAGAGACCTAAACCCTGATATTTCACACTGCTTTATGGAGTTGTGGTCTATGCACATCCACAAGAGAAGAAGCTATCCAGCAGAGCAATGTGCAGAGCTTGGATCTTTGGAAAGTGGTTTTGTTATTAATTTCTCTTCAGCAAAAGACCTCTAATAGCATGACTAGGTCAAAGAAGACAGTGGCATTTTATCTAGTATTAATTGCAGATAAGGAAAAAAAAAGAAAGAAAGGCGTGTCCAAAGCCAGAGGAGAAGGAGCAACTGTGAGCAAACAATCAGGAAAAACCTAGAGACAAAATAGTAGTACCAGATCCCACATAAGCAAGCCTCATTCACAGCTGTCTCATTATCGAGCCGTTTCACCGCAACACAGACTGGTTTGGGTTGGAAGATCATCCAGTCCCAACCCCCCTGCCATGGGCAGGGACACCTCCCACCAGACCAGGTTGCTCAAAGCCCCATCCAACCTGGCCTCGAACACTGCCAGGGAGAGGGCAGCCACAGCTTCTCTGGGCAACCTGTGCCAACGTTTCACCATCCTCACAGGTAAGAATTTCTTCCTAATAATCAGTATAAACCTATCCTCTTTCACTTTGGATCAGTTTTCTCCCGTCCTATCACTCCATGCCCTCATAGAAAGTCCCTCTCCAGCTTTCCTGTAGCCCCTTCAGGTACTGGAAGGATGCTCTAAGGTGGCCCCAGAGCGTTCTTTTCTCCAGGCCGAACAACCCCAGCTCTCTCAACACTTATTCACAGATTCAAAGAATGGGTCTGTGTGCTGAAAGCATAGCTCATAAACACCTAGAGGCCAGAGTGGACAGGTAGATGAGCCAGTATGATACTAGGACCAGAAATTCCAATCACACTCCTGAATGTAACAGTGAGGGAGCAGAGAAACAGGATAATAATTTATTAAGGTGTTAGAACTATAAAAATGATGGAAGGGCTAAGAAAATATCCTGTCAGTGAGAGACGTAGGACTCACACACACTAATAAAAAGTGTTACTGCAGAATAACAAGTTGCCACACGTCAGTTGACCCACAGTCACCATCTGTGCACTCAATCTTGGTTTGTGGCCGATGCAAAGCAATTCAAATTTTGCCCTCTTTAAAAAAGGGGAGTTGATCATCTTGGTGTATCAAGAAACGAGAACAAGAAATTATTTCATTATGGTGTACAAGAATGCTCATAGGAAGAAAAGTCTGAGTACTGAATAGCTCCTTGACCGACCAAAAAAAATGGTAGTAAGAAGCAATAGCTGGAAGACACAGCAATTGTGACTAGCCATTGTCAGAAAACACCATCATAAGCAGTGGATTCTCCAGACTGTTGGGTCTTTATATCAAGACTAGATGTCTTCCAGAAGGTTCGCCCAAGCACAAGTCTAGCTTCAGCAAAAGGAGAGCTGAGCAACAAGGCCTAGATTCTCATTGGGATAGCAAATTTTTGAATCTATTAATTTAAAGATCAGAAGGTATCACTGCAATCATCTAACCTAACCCAATGTATAAATATGGTCTATAGAATTTAAAGATTCGTCTCATGATGATAATATCTTGGTTGGATATATCCCAATAGCAAACTGAAGATGCAACACTAGATATTACATTGATATACTGCAGATTAGGACCACAATTTGATAGAAGAGCTGTTGCAAGAAGTGAAAATCTAGTATTATTTGCCTTCCAGACTCCAAGTTTTTAACCCCTTTCAAAATTTCTAAATAATATGCCACTCTGGGAGATATGATAGATAGCTTAAGAGTGCTAGTTTGGGTAGTAGTGTGATAAGTATTGCTCTAGAGGTATCACCATCAGCTGAAACAAAAATGAAGAAGAAACATCACACATAATTTTAGCAAGAATGAATATACTCAACCTGGTCACAAATACACTCATTTATTATTTGACATACAAATACACACAAGAAGTTTAATGGTTAGCACCAGAACAGTTTATACCTGCACACGCCCCATTAACTGAAACATACACAAGTCTTAAGGAGGGGAGGGGTTTATAATACAAAGTTCTATGGAGATGGAAGTTAAAAGCAAAATAATGCTGGCGATTCATATGAAAGAAAATAAAGAACAAATAGAATGGAAAAATTAGTAGTAATTAGAATCAGGAAAGCACATGCAGATCACCACTGCTCATTCATCTGCTTTGCTACAACCAGTAAAACAAACATGGTTGACCAGCTTCATCATTTATGGTAGAGGAGAACTTTGTATTGCAGTAACAAGGACTGCAAGGGGCAGTAACATCTGGGCAGGCCTGCAGTTATTTATTTGGACATTTTACAAGCTGCAGCAAAAGAGTACCTGCTTACTCATCTGAATTCCCCGGAGAGCTTTAAATCACAGTAATAAAGAATCACTTAAGGAAAGCTAGTAACTGTACTACCAGAGGGGAGTGAAAGAGCCACAGGAGAGTTTCTGGGCCAAAATAGAGACTTCCAAAGCTTTCTGCACTAACAGGCTGGAAGACCTGAGGGCTTTGAGGCCAGGAGGAGCCGCTGCCATGGATCACACCCATGTGTTCCCAACAGCAAGGGGGATGTGGCCCATGGAGCACGGTGCCAGCCTCCCGCTGCCGTGCCAGCCACACGCCACTGCTGGGGCTCAGTTCTGCACTCTCTGCCTTGATTAATCCTTGTGGCTTCATATCGGAGCACAAAGCACCTCCTCCTCTGATAACGCTTCCTCCCTGAGCACAGAAAAAAGCTTTCTAAGAATTCAGATATAAATGGTCCTTAGCCTACGAGTATTTTTGCACAAACCCCTGGGGAATGGCAGCATTTCCCAACTTCGGCTCCCTCGAAACGAGGCAGCGAACTCGGCAAAGGATTAAACTGTGGCAATGCAGATTGTGAGCCGTGAGGGAGGGGCTGCCCCTGCCGCCTCCGGCA
>VZRW01007026.1:107200-138938 GCA_013398125.1 Aegotheles bennettii | reverse complement strand
ACCCTTCGCGGGGCCGCTTTTGTCTCCCGGAGAGAGCTTGTGCTTCTCTCTGGAGACACTCGAGACGCTGATGGTGGGAGGGAGGGAGGGAGCCGCTTTTCCCTCCTGTTTCGAATCAGGGAGATCTGGGACAGGTCTGAACACAGCGAGAGCGCATTCCACATCCCGTGTGCGAGCACAATGCAGTGAGGAGCGGCCGCGCATCCCGGCTCCTCCAGCAGCTTCTCTGGAGTAACTTGTGTGTGTGGGGGGGGTATCTTACTTGAGATGCAGATTAATGTGCTCCATCTACCTGTTACGTCGGTTTATACAGTGTGTGCTGGGCTGATTTGCTTTGCAGTATCTTTCAAAAAGAGCTTTTTCAGCAAAAATCATCTCATCAGTAGTTGACAGTCTGTCTTACAAAAGAGCTGCCACTAGCAGTGGGTTATTAACGTGTCTTGAGTGAACAAAACCCAGGTTAAGTGTCTAAACACCCTTTTCAAGATTTTCCTGTTTTGCCAGTTCCCAAAACCACTAAAGCAAGGAGCTGGATTCAAAATAATCTGCACAGAAGGAATTACTGTTTTGTTCCCAAGGTAATTTTCTTCCCTGCAAGCTTGCACTTAAATGCCTGGATTTAATTATGCCTTATTAACCTGATAGTCTTAAGATCGACAATTCTGTATCAAAGCCAACTTTTTCTGAAAGAATATTTATAATACGGAATCATTTTAGTTGTAAGGTAGAACTGCTTAATGATTGATTAGCACAAAATCAAAGTTAGTGCAAGCATTTGGGTCAAAAGCACTTTTGCTAGATTTAGAGATCTTTATTACAAGTCTTACAAAAAATGGTCTTTCTCTAAGCCTCAATTTCTAGAACTGTATGGTTGCAAAAATGTCATATTTCTCAAAAAAAAACCAGCAAAAAAGTTTTTGTTCTTCATTTTCATGTCTGATGATAAAAAATTTGTATCTGATGGTATGAAATTTGTAACAAGTATCTTAAGATCTTTTAAAGATTCAACTCAGTAAGTTGCATCTTGAAAACCTTTTTTTTTTACGTTAGGAGAATGATACCCATTTAAAAATTTTAATATGGTGGATTCCTTACTTAATCTGCCTGCTTGGCATTTGTTTTTGTGTCATCTCTCTGATGCACTGCTGTTTGATTGCTGAAGAAACTCAATCAGTGTGTTAAATCTTTCTTAGTATCTCTGCATATTTCAGATATTAGACACTGTCTGCTAGCTTAGATACAAAAATTATCTTTTATGATAACGATGCTGCAGAATGTGCCTGGTGTCTTGCAGATCTAAGTGAGGTTTGTGAGAGATCGCACAGGCTGTAGCTATTCTTAATAGTGTTGGTCTACCTGGCACTTCTGGCAAAATACCAGCAGTTCCTGCCCGTTTGTGCTGCTGTCCTAAACCATGTGTTGAAATGACTACCAATTTATTTTTCTCTTTGTGATTTATCAAGAGGACAAACAAATTTGCGTGGTTTCAAAAGTGAAATCCATTTTCAGACTTCTTTGGTTTGGAAATACTCAGGTGCTGTAGCATGACGTGCCTGGTTTTTCAGGTTAAATGTGATCCTTTGATAAAAAGCTGTTTATAAATTGTGTCAGAAGTCAGGGCTCAGTACCAGTTTTCTAAAAGGCTGGGCAAGAATTAGTTCATCAGCTTGTTATGAACTAAGTACAGAATGCATCTAAAACTGTGCAGGGAAAACAAAGGACCTGTGCATTGCCAGTGTCACGAGTACTGCGGAGCATCAGTTCCCAGTGTGCTCTGCTGTCCTGCAGTAGTCAGTGTGGTTCTGGAACCTGGGAAGCCTGGCTGCGTGTGATTTAGGGAATGTGTTACTCAGAACAGTTGATAGGTGAGTTGAAACTGTGCTGAGCTGCAAGCTTTGTGTATGCATTGATTTTAGCAAGTGCCTGTAAGAGCTAGTTTGTTAACTGAAGGCAGTTTAGGTGTTTTGTTTTCATGGTATTGTGTATGTGTATTGAATTAACAAATTAACTAGTTAGTACCGATACTTTGACGGATGTCTCTTACCTGCTTTTCCCAGCAACTCTGGTTCTGCGACTGCCTGGATGAAACCAGCTTGAGTCTCCCAAGGCTCACGCTCCCTTGGAAGCAGAGGCACAGGGGGAGGCAGTGCAGAGGAGGTGGGGGCTGGTGTGACTTGTTAGCCTGAGCTCAGCTCTGTGCAAACACAGATAACCCTTTCCAGATCCCAAGGGGAAGTCGTTTTGCACTTATCATTAACACTGCTGGCTACCAGTTTTGTAATTCCATCTTAGTTAATTAGCAGGTATCTAATAGTGTCTTAAAAGTTTAGTTAATAAGGCCTTGCTCTTGGTGATGGAGTGGAAGAGGCTTGTTAAGTGAGGAAATCAGTAAGACGTTGGACAATTCTAAGTGTATAATTTACCGATATGTCTCTGTGGGCAATGGCATTGCCTTAAATCAGTGTTTTCTGAACTTGGATTAACTGACCTCTGTCAGTTGCAGAATATGATTGATTTTTAACATCAGTTGGAAATATGTGGAGTTTCACTGCTTTATGTGATTGTGTACACCAATTGCAGACCCTGGGTCATGGCGTTGGAGATCACCAGAAGCACCTGTGTTGCAGTTTGGGAACCGGTGCCTATTCAGACACTTGGAGAAAGAGAATGTGATCCTTTGCACTCAGTAGTTGAAAAGGGATTAGGAAAGGCACGTTCGTGGGACACAATGTGATTTCAAAGGAAAAGGAGTCATGTAATTTCTGCATTGTTCTCAGGTTAGGATGTTGCTTAGCAAAATGCTGGGAATCTTTAGCTTCTGCTAAAGCAAAATTACAAGCGAGCAGTACATGTCACAGGCCCTTACAGGTTACTGTTTAATCTTTGCATGTATAATAGTGACTAAGATTAAACAAGTTTTAATTGATAGAGTGCAGATTATAGTCACATGACTGGGGGAGGGGTGGCTGGAAATCGGTGATCTAGTCTGACAGATGCAGTCTCTTTAGTTGACTGTTTCTTTTAAAGGTCCCAGGACCTAAAAATGTGTGGTGACCAGTCTTAAGCTATGAATGGTTAAATACCTGATTTTAGTACTGCTGTTACTTAGAGCATATGCTTCTCTCTTTTGTTTGCTGTAAGTTAAGAAAAATAGTCCCTGAACTGCAGTGGAGCCTGCAAAGTGCTCCTAATGGCTGTGATCAGCAAGGAATTTTAGAAATTATTTCACAGAGTGATTTAATAAATAGAATCCAAGTGTGACAGTTTTTTTTGGAAGCATGGATTAAGTTTTACAATGAAGACTGGAACTGAAATCCATGAAAATCCTACCTATTTATTTCTATTCTGCCTGTTTATCACGGTCCAGTGCTTCTGGACCAAGAAAGAAGGGCAGGGGGCTGCTGTGCAGGCTGCTATGTAAACAGAGTAGCAGACAGCTCTTGTGCTGAAGACATTTCCATCTAAGTGAGGATTTGAGGTGCAAAGTTTACTCTACCTACTTAAAGTTCACTGGAAGCACAGATTTCACTATAAAGAGAGAAGAATGGAAACACTGAGAGAAGTTTAATAGGTTACTGGAACAGCCTCCCCAGCATAGTAGTACTTGCTACTGGGATGAATGTGTTGTGAGAGGTACACAGGATGAATGTATGGGGGAAAGATGCAAAACATACAACCAAAAGAAACAGTACAGTGATATCAGAGATGATCTTGGTTCTCTGGAGAGAAATAGATTTTAATTGTTTTGAGTCTGTTTAAAAGCTACTCTCCAGGAGCTTCTGAAAATCCATGAAATTAATGTTAAAGCCAGAACTTGTAATTTCAGGTCTCTACTTGCCTTTGTTCTATAGGTCCTGTTCCATGATTATTGCACCTCAATGATTCTGTCATATTACAGTTTAAAAGATTATATTTTTTTTGGTAATTTCCACTCCTAGGAATGCAGCATGTCATTTCAGTATGAAATCCTTTTTTTCCTCACTGTTGCTTACAAGGCAGGTTTTTGTATCAGAAATGGTAACAACTTCTTGCCACCTAAGGCAATCCCAGTTTTCAGCTGTCTTGGAGACCTGTAAGATTGGTGCTTATTGAATTTCATTCCCTTTTGTATGTTAAAATTCTGTAATTCACTCTGCTCCATTTTGGTTTGACAAAGGTAACGGGGGTGAGAGGTAATTACAGCTTGGTAGGGTGGGCGACTGTGAGACTGGATATGTACATACGCGTGTGGTTTTAATATTTATACTTTCCTCAACGTGCATTTTTGCGTGATAGTCTTTAGGAATGGAGTTCTGTCTTCCTAAACTGCATGACTGTGACCAGCTTCTGAAAGCTATCTGAAGGTGTTCCTCTATACTTTGAGAAGCAGTAGGAAATGTTGTAATGTGTTTTAGGAAATTTATTACTATTACTTGTGCATTTCCTTTTAATAAAATACACCTTTGAGCCCACTGTAACGTGCTCTTTGGCAGAACGTGTTTGCACACTTCTTGTACCTCATTACTGAATACAGTTCCATAAATACATGTTGCTGGAAACTGTTTTCGTGTTTCTCTCCTGCTTCCTTTCTGGAATCATGATTCTCTGTCATCAGCATCCAGAGAGGTTTCTGGAAAAGTCATTATGACACAAATGGCATGGTGATTTCAGAAGGAGTGTGGGAATTGTTTTTGAGAGAAATTAGTGGACGGACATTGCACAAGTACAGGAGCAAAACTGTAGGTCTTTAGCTGGAGATCTGTGCATATTTTAAAATACAGAACTTAAACCTTTAAAGTACAGACAGTGTGCCAGTCGGTTGAAACCATTTCAAGCCTTATAAGTAGATTGCTGTGCACCTTACCTTGGTGCATATGATGATGGGTCTGCTTCCTATTACCAGATGGCCCCATTCCCTGTAGGAGGATCAATGGAAATTATGTACATTTCTGAAGTATTTTAATAACTGTGGCTTTTGTCTTTTAATTTTTCCCCAATGACACTGCATTTCTTAGAACCATCTTACCTGGATTTAGTGTACTTCGTGCTGATGCTAAAAGAGAGTAGATGTGGAACGTGGCTAATTCTGCTTAGATTTAACCCACCTTCGCTTCCTCTTCTCATCTTCACGTTGTGGTCTCTGCACCATAATGTACTGCAGTGCTAGGTAAAGGTGAGGCCTTTGTACTGAAAGGCATTGCAGTCACAGGACAAGAGCGTAGGCCCTGCTCCAAAGCACTTAGAGCCCGCGTGCTGAGTGCACAGGGCAGATGAACCGAGTTTTCTCTGATTCCTCTCGTGTTGTAGCTGAACCATGGTGAGGTGGTTTCTTCTTGTTCATATGCATTGGAGTAGTGGTTCTTAAACATTTTAGTTCCACTCTTAAATCTTTTATTTTTTTATAATTTGCACCATTTGTGTATGTATGTGTATGTATATGTGTATATATTACATACAGTCATTCTGTGCCCCAGCTTCTGAGCCTCACCCTTACAGGATCTGTCTGCCCCATTTCCCCAGAAACGAACCTTTGCACCTGAAGCTCCAGTGAAGTTGGGCCTAGCCCTGTTTAGGTTAGCTCTTCCATCTGTTGTCTTGGGTATCAAGCTTCTCTTTATTTTCTTAATTTTTACAGTCTCCTTATCTCTCTTAATTTCTTGAAACTCCTTTGCTACAGAGCTCAGTGGACTCCCCAGCGTTGTCCCCGCTGCAGCAGCCTTGGCCCAGCCCTGTTCCTGGTACTAGAGCCGTGGCTGGGGCGCAGATGGGCTTCACGTGAGGCTGGGGTGTCTCTCATGGATGGGCTAGCAGCAGGAGTCCTCACTGTCTCTAAATAGGTGTTATGATCTTCATGAAGTTGCTAGAGAGGGAAGAAGAGACCTTCTCTGGGTGAAGTCTTTCTGCATCTTCTTCAGCTATGGGGATATCTTCCATCCTTGCTCCCCTGCCCATTCTGTGTTTGGTGATCCATATACCTCAGAAGAATTTGTGAGTGCTATAAAACGTCAGTGTTGGTAAGATAAGTACAAATTGAAGAAGTCAGGATAAAGGAGGAGTTTGCATTGGTAGATGAGGATTGGGTTAAAGATCAGTTGAGCAATCTGGACATCCATAAATCGATGGGTCCGGATGGAATGCACCCAAGGGTGCTGAGGGAGCTGGCAGAGGTCATTGCTAANCTGAGGGGTGACCTCATCCATGTTTACAAATATGTAAAGGGTGAGTGTCAGGATGATGGAGCCAGGCTTTTGTCAGTAATGACTGATGATAGGACAAGGGGCAATGGTTTTAAACTGGAGCATAGGAGGTTCCATGTAAATATCAGGAAAAACTTTTTCACTGTGAGAGTGACAGAGCACTGGAACAGGCTGCCCAGGGAGGTTGTGGAGTCTCCTTCACTGGAGATATTCAAAACCCGCCTGGATGCGTTCCTGTGTGATGTACTCTAGGTGACCCTGCTCTGGCAGGGGGGGTGGACTAGATGATCTTTCGAGGTCCCTTCCATCCCCTTAGATTCTGTGATTCTGTGATTCTGTGATTCTGTGAAATTAAGCGTTGGTAGGAAAACATGAAGGTGTGGTTCTAAAAAAACAAATGGGTGTTCATGGCTGGAGTTAGTCTGATCGGAAGGAGGGAGAGTCAGGAGTGAACAAGAGATGATTGGTGCTGCTTGCTAATAAGTATTAGAATCAAAGGCCCCTGTATTACATTTGATGCAGAGAAGAGTGCTGTTACAAATATGGAGAGGGTTTCATTGCATAGAAGACAAACTGAAAGGTTTAGTATCATTAGTGAATGTGATTGAGGAAGACTATTTATCAAGGCTGGATTTTTGAAATAATCAAAATTATTTGATGGGATCGTGGATAAAAATCTTAGCTTACGAGTGAAAGGGCAGCATAGTTGCATGATAGATACGCACGGTTGATGATAGGTTTCAGTTTAAGAGATCCTGTTGGTTCTGGTCTGGTAAAGCAGGCTATCTGCTAACACTGCAAGCATGGAGGAAGAGTGCAAGAGGAATAAATAAGAGCTGTATTTCAGCCACATCATGGTCAAGCATCTGTGACTTTTACAGAAGGAAACAGAAGCAGGAGAAGCTGATGTGAGAAATGCTGACTTAAAGGGAGGAATCATGTGGATGTTGTGGATGAGACGGGAAACAAGTGTGGTGTTTGTTTAATGGTTGAGGCTCAATTCGTTGCATACTAAAAGCAAAACAAAGAAGTCGGAAGCAAAAACAAGGCAAAGCAAGCAAAAAATTTTATTTGGGGAAAAAGTAATTCAGCTGAGAGCTGGTGAGGTCAGTAAAACGGAAGAGTTTATGTACTAAAGCACGAAGAATGTTCATGAAATCTTCCAAGAGAGGGGAAAATTACGGGAAAAAGTACAGACTTGAAACACACCAAGAAGAATGTCACAAATGAGCAGAGCCTGTCAGGAATGGAAAGAGAAAACAAGGTAGTCAGAGGAAAGTTTTGTGTTAATGAGTGTGTGTAAAGATAAAAAGACAAATTTGCAAAAGTCAAGTGCTTTTTTTAGGAATGACAGCAGGCAGTAAAGAAAATGAAAGCATTCTTTAAGCATATTGAGTTGTGAGGAGAAAAAGAAAGGATAATATGCAGTTAGAATCTAGTAGTATTAAAGATAGTGTAGGTACTGTCAAATCTAAATGAGTGCTCTGCCGCAGTTTTTGATCTCAAAGTGTTGGAGAAGGTAGAATGGATAACAGGAGCAGAGATGCAAGTAAGCAAAGCAAGACACACAACTGTGAGTTTAAGCACTAAGTTTGTGGGGGCCGGTTAACTTATTTTCCAGCATTCTGGAAGAACTAGGACAGTAACTAGCAAATACTCCTAATGAGTTCTCTCAGGACTGCGATCATATCTGATATAAGCACAGAGGGTTAAAAAAGCAGGGGTGGAGAGAAGTATTTGCAGCTGGTAAAAATGATTGCAGTGGGTGCAGAAATGCAGACCATGACTGTTAAATCGAGGGAGAGTGATGTTCTCACTCAAAGACTGCAAGTATCCATGGGTGAGTGGCAGGCTAGCAAAGTGACCAGTTCCTCTACCTGCTTCCAGAAATGCTTGAAAAATATTGTAAACAAGTATTTACAGCAAGTGCCACTGCTATGCAAGAAAACAGTGCTTTCACATTTGCTTTTGGTTTTTAAGTTGTAGCATAGTCAGCTGTGCAAGAACTTCACATGAGGAGAAATTGTGTGGCTCCTTGTTTAGTCTTGCATTGGTGCTACCAATTTCTTACGGAAAAACAGAATTACCTGGGATCATGCGTGTAAAGCTGTAGAGTGTGATTACACCCAGGTTCGTGTAAAATATACTTTGGTCCATTTTAGCTGAGACACATTTATTTTTTTTTCACTCCCTTAGACCCCCCTGGAAAATGCAGATTAAGTTACAGCACGAACAGAAGTTTGGTGTTCATAACTACTGATTTTATTGCAAGCTGATTGTAGGATTGTTTCTCTTTTTATCCTAGCCTTTTCCCTACACAGTCTCACATTTGTTAGCACCATGCACAAGCTATTGTGTATGCAAAATACTGCATATAGTTGCTGTCAGTGGGGAGAGAGACATAAGTTGGAAGAGTTGGTATTAGTTATGAGATTTCCTGTGATTAAGATAACTGTCAACTTTTATTTGGACTAAATCCAGATTTCTTTCAAGAAGTTTATATCAGTATAGGGATTACGTGAGGGAGTAAATTGGTCGAGGAAACAACAAAAAATGGGAACACGAGAAAAAATAAGACTCCAAAAGTAACAGACAGCTGAAATGTCAAAGAGATAGTATGGGGAACAGTCAACAGTGAAGAGCAAGAAAATGGAATATGAATTAAAGACAAACTGGGAGTTGAGAGAGTCATCCAGGGGCAGAGTATTATTGTATCATATGAGGAGTGGAGAGTCAGGAATTGGCATATAGGCAGAAGCATTAAGAAGGGGATAGGGAAATGCATTAAAAGCCTAAGGAAGTTCAGAGGAATCAGAACTGACAGAATGACAAAGGAAGGGGGAGTGCATCAGTGTTTATGCAGGAAGTAAGATGAAAATGCCAGGCCGCGTGTGTGGAGGGAGGGCTGCTTTGGAAACCATCAGTATAGTAAGGAGGCAGGCATGGATACAGGGAAAGGCTAGTGATGGAAGAAAGTGAATAATGGTGGTATCATAGCTACATCCTATCCTATAGTTTAGCCTTCCTGTAGTGGAAGAAGAGTTCTGCATGCTATATATCCAGAAAATCAGACATAGTAGTAAGTATTATGCAGACTTTATTAGTTGTTGTATATATATCTCAATTTTATTTGGAAAGGGAAGATAATTTACCTTTGGGGGAGAATTTATTGGTGGAGGAGCTGAGATACAGTGCTGTAATGGAATAGTTTATTTATGAGCAATGCTGCTTTGCAGGAAATAAGCTTGGGTAGTTTGTTTCAGTACTTTTAATCTAGAGTAGCAGGCTTTGTATTCGAGTGAGTAGGTGTTGGACGGAATTTGAAAAATTTGCTTCCTTGTATATGTGAACTCTGTTTCACAAAAATATTTACTATGGAAGTGACATATTGTGCAGTGAAGTGTATTTCTTTGGAGTGTATTCTGTAAAAGTGGCTGTAAAAGTTAACATGAAAGAACCTAGCATGTAAATTCTAGTATCTGACGTGTTAAACCAAGAAGAAATAGAGAAGAGAGAGGGGAAGCTGAAAATCTGCTCCTCATTGTCTTGGAGCATGATGTATAGAACCACCTGCTGTTTGTGGACCCCTCAGTTATCCCTGATTGAAGATCAGATTATCAGTGTAGTTCTAGTCTGAAATCTATAATTCTGTCTAGGCATTATGCTAAGTATGCATGTAGATACATCAAAACAGCTGAAGTGATTAGAGCTGAACAAATTACTTGTACGTTCCTGAAAGCTTTGTTCTACATTTAGAAGGCACATAGGAAGGGGTAAAAAGTAGAGAAGCAATGTGAACATTCATATGGATTGTTTTCTCATGTTTTATGGTTTCTGTTCTTTATTAGTGGAAGATTTCTTTCCTATTTCAATTCCTATTTCCTATTTCCTGTTTCTTCTCCTATTTCAATTTCAAGGAAACTTAGACTGTATTCTAGGGAAGTCAACTTGGAAACAAATGCACTTACTAATCATTTTAAGCCCCTTCAATCAAACAGGATTACTGGTCGGCTATAGCAATAGGAGTGGAAATTTCCTTAGCACATGCAAACACAGAGCCCCTGCTCTGTTGTCACATGCAAAACATGCAGTGTAGAGTCTTGCAAAGCACATGTTTTTAATCATTTGTTTGTTTTCCAGAAATGTAGGTGTATGTGACACAAAACCAGAAAACATACCAGCAGAGTCCTCCTACGCTTTGAGCTCCATGTAGCCTAGATCCTAGCTGCACTGAAGAGAGTAGCGTTTAAGAAGCAATGAAGTAGTAAATCTTTTGTAAGCTGCTTTTTGTTTGATTTCATTCATTCTTTTGCTCAGTTCGTTCTCTTCTGTTGCTTAACTGCTCTGATTGTGGATGACAAGCTTTTTGTGTAAGTATTTTCAGTCTGTCTTGTCTGTGCTAGGGATGGAGTGGTAGTATTTGCCACTCCTTCCATGTCCCCCAGGCCACATGGATGTGGTGGTGGTGGTGCAAGGACAAGTGGTGCTTGGTTACATACAGATGTAGGTATTTGTCTCTTCACTTTCTGTCAGTTTATTCAGTAGCTGTTTCCTGTTTCTTTTAGGAACACAACAAACTTGCCAGTAGGCCTGGACCTGCTTCTCTGTTCTAAACTGCTTTAATTTTAAACGCAGTTGTTCAGTGTTTTGACTTGGGTAGCAGCTGTATATGATTTCACCTTCCTAATGCTCAGTGATAAGGGGAAGTACTGTTTACTCCATTTTATAGGTATCGTCTATGTATGTGAACGCCCTCATTATTTTGGCAAAGGTCACCCTGGGGGGAAAGCTTTTATTTTTGCATCAAATATGATGTCTATGGGTCTTTTATATCTACTCTTTGCTACACCAATAGTTGTGTGATTTAAGATTCACTTAAACCTCTAGGAAGCTGTACTTAGTGACAGGAGTACCTGAGCTGTTAATTTTAATTATACGTAATGCTGTTGAAATTCCAGCAGAATTTAAGATCATTGTTTTCAAGACTGTAATAGTGTCTTGGGATTTCTGTAGTTGGACATCTATAATGAATGACAATATATGACAATTTGGATGCATTCTTTCATTTAAAAACAAATTCCCATATGGAAATTCATAGAATATTATATTTAGGTATTTATACAACAAGAACTTAAGCTCTTGACCAATAGCTACAGCATGAAAAAGCATCAACAAAATGAAATTAGTGCAATTTCTCTTTTCCATTTAAACAAAAGGGGAAGATACTGATGTTCTAAAATGTTTGATTGCCATAAGTTGGCTAATCTTATATTTGCATTAGCTGCGGTTAATTATACTGTCATGCAGTTACTTTGTAATGGGGAAAAATGTATTTATACTGAGAAACCATACAGAAATTTTCAAAGGTGGTGTACTGAATTATAGAGAGGCTGGAGTGAAAATCACAGGCTGGAGTCTGGAAGCCACTGTAGAATCGAAATAATTTTAGTGTTTCAAGAGAAAATGAGTTTTATAATTTGACACTGCTTTCATGTGAGAACCTGAAAGGTTAACTGTACAAAATGTATTTAAATTGTAAAAGGAAACTACTCTCTACTGAAGAAAACTAAGCTGTAGTAATTAATATTCCACCAGTATTATAGGTAGATACCGTTCTTAAATTTCTAATAGGTGATGTTTGATGTATGGCTTTACTTGTGCTTATCCTAATTTTGACAGCTGGTTCAGTGTTTCCCTAGAAATACTTGGTACATTTGAGGTGATTTGCCTTTGTCTTCTCTGGAGTCCCCTCTAGTTATCTGCCATTCTTTGTTGCGTGAGAGTGTGGTGTCCTAAAAGTGCCAGGTATATCATGAACTAGATAAATTTGGTCTGCCTTTTATTCCAGTTCAGAATGACCACTTCATATATATATGTGTGTGTGTGTATATATATACATTTTATTATTTATTTCTGTTAGGAGGTTTTCAGAGGCCTGTTAAGACAGGGTTTGATTGTGCTGTGTTGCTGTAAACTCTATTATTTTCTGGTCCCTAGAATTATTGAGTAAATAAAGAAGATAAACAAAGAAAAAGTCAAAGGAGTGCTGGATGGGGATAGGTCATTTCATGGCATCCAGTCAATCTGTGCATACACCACAGAAGTTTTCATTTTTTAGGGTAGAGTAAGTGCATCATATATAGGGAAAACTTAGTTTTTCATCATTTTATAGAGATTGCAACTGGGATGTCTGCCTGGTTCAAGTAGAGGGTTTGAAGTCTACTAAAACCAAATTAGACCTTTGTTATGGGAACTTCTGAGTATCTGGAAAGTGTTTCATTTGTTGATTATTCCCATAAATAACCAAAAATTCTCTATTCAAAAAACTTGTCGTATGCAGAATAGAAGTGCATTATGTTCTGCAGAGATTAATTCTTCTTGGCTCTGGTGGTGCATAAAAGGATTTAATACTAGGGAAAAGAGTCCTGGATTGAGGAATCTGCAGAAGGAAAATCCCGTCAGCCTAGCTCATCATAAATGCTGTTGAGCCATACAGGGTGAGAATCAGCCTCTTCCAACAGCTGGGCTCCGAACCATGAAGGGCTTTGATGGATGCTGACAGCAGACAGAAATGCAAAGACATGAAGCTAGAGAAAAGACTCCTGCAGGCTAAGGACTAGAGAATTTTTACATGGGTAAAGGGGTGGTGAAGTTTATTTGGCTTTTCAAGGCAGTCATCACTGGAACTTTACCTTGTTACCTGTGTTACTTTGTTTTACATAATTATATGTCTTAGGATGTTGAAGCATGTAATACATGGATCATCAGGATCTGGCTAGTGCAACTGGGAAATTAAACAACAAATAAATAATAAATAAGGGAGTTTTATTTGCACACCCTTTGTTTAAGAATGAGCCACTGTAAAGAGTAAGTGCATCGAGCCTGTTAGTTGCTTATGAGAGCTGTATTTAAAGTCCAGCAGTCGTCTTGTCTTTGAAAGCAGGTAGCTGTCGTGTTGGTGGTGAAATTACCAAAAGAGAGGGAAAATAGATTTCTCAGTATAAAACTTGGGTAACACAGGAGTTGGATGTGTTCTGGAGAAATAGTTGGCATAAGTGGCCTCTGTTCTTTTCTCTTAGGCAAAAGGTTTTATTATACTAAAACAATTGGTGTGTGCATAAGGGTCTGTTGCATTCCCAACTTTCTGTAGCAAGGGAACATGTGGTAATGGAATGATTAATACACAGATACAGCTCCTGTTTTGTTCAGTGTGCAGCACTATCGTGTAGTGACTTGTATTCATGATGTAACATTTTGTAGACTCTGAACCCCTGACTGGAGATTTCTCTTTACTGATAGAAGTGGTTTGTTAGAGAATTCTGATTTTTGGGCATCATTTCTTTGTTTTACTAAAAAATAAAGTCATTGTACAAAGTCATTGTGCTCAAGTGTTTTTCTGTATACAACATACAGCAGCGTCAAACTTTCCCATCTTTTACCTTTGCAACAGAATCACTTTTCACTTGCCACTGCTTTGAGAAATGAATACCAGTGTTAACTCTTTCCGTCATGCATACCCTTAGCTGCGTGCACAACAGCTCAGAGCCAGAGTGCTTACTGCATTTGTCTGTCAGATAGACCAGTGCTTGTTCAAACAGATTGCCTTGGCATGGAGCCCACAAGAACCACAAACCCAGGTGCTGGAGAAACAATGCTTTTGTGGAAAGGGACTTTGCGGAGACAATTCTGCCATAAACCCTGTCCTTTTTATTGCATGGCTGTCTCTGCGCCTTCACAGTCTCTTAGGTAGAAAACTCTCACACCTGAGAGCTTATTTGAACAAATTAACTGTTGTAGCTACTGTAGGGTATAATGTTCTGGAACATTTGTTCACATGCACACTCCAAATAAAGTAATTACCCCAAATTAATGTTTTTGAAATTATTATTCTTCTAGAATACTTTCAGAGGCTACAATGCCTTGCCCCAGACTGTGCCTGTGAGTATTTTTCCCAGCCTTTGTATCAGTCCCTCCCTGCATGTGCCAGGTGATCAGCGGAAGGAAACTGGAGAGGATTTAGAAAAGAAACTACTACATGGAGGGAGGAAATGACATAACGGTAGGAGAATGGAAAGAGGATTTTTGAGGGGCGATAGCATAATTTCAGAAGTTTTGTGCCACCTTCTGTAACAGAAAAGTGAGTTGAGGCTAGCAGTGAGATAGAATGTCTGTGGATCTCTCTCATGGTCTGAGTTAGAGGATTAATTACATCGAGTATCAGATTGCCTGTAAAGATACACCAGAAAAGCCAAACAATTGTGCTTTCTGAGTACAAGTATTCAAAACTTGCTGTTGTTAGTTTTTAAACAAGACCAGGTCAGTAAGGCACAAGAACTGATTCTTGCTCTGCTGTCTCTGCAGTAATTATTTGATCACTTCTCTTTTCCTTACTGGCTGACCAAATTTCTTCCCATGTCCTTTTGTTTTTGGGAAGGATGTTCCTATTTGTATTCAGCATCTGCTGCAGCCTCTGGTATTATTTATTCTGAAATACTACCATGGGTGAAGTACAGAAGGATTTATGGCTGTTGAGTAGTCCCACGTTTTAATGAAAATTCCTAAAATTGAGAGTGAGATTAGATTTTGTTTTAAAGATGTAACGTTTACATTTGGATATTACATTTATGTAATTGTTTACATTGGATCTAAAGTCAGTGTGTTAATATTTTATTTGTGACTTTGTCAGTTAGATGTGCAGTATGGGGAAGAACACATAGGTTCCTATGTCCAGGATTATTTTTTAATGACTTGAGGATTTATTTCCCAAAATTTTGTTACTGCTTTAGCAGTACTTCCAAGCATTTTTTGTTGTTGTTATTCCAATAGACTCTTTATTTCCTTACCAAAAAAAAAAAAGGGGGGGGGCAAAACATTGGTTACCTTGGGACTTTTCACAAATTCAGATCCAGTTCTGTGAATACTTTCAGCAAAAATCCCATCCCAATAACCAAAAAAGTGAAATAGTTAATTTTAGCCTTTCTAAAATGAAGCTGCTGTGGGTAAGAAGAAAGGAATGTGTTAGAGACTTTCAACTGTTTTAAATAAAAAATAGAGCAAAGATTATGGCCTCCTCCTTCCCCTTCCTCCCGCACCACTTCCCACAGTAGGCTCTGCCATCAGGAAGGTCTCGCACTGAGCTGTGAGAAGTCCAGTTTAGGTTTTTTTCTCTCCTTTGTCTGGAGTTGGAAAACTTGGGCTTCTGGTTTCTCTTGAGAAGCTGTGTAGTGTTTCTAATGGAGAGTCTTTCAGTCCTTTCCTTCTAAACTGATTGCTGGAAACTGGGAGATTATCCTGGGGAAGGATGTGTACGTGCTGTTCTTTGATCGCTGCCATAAACATCTGCTGTTGGCCACTACCAGTAGAGGATATTGGGTTAAATGGGTTGTTGATCTGACCCATTATGGCTATTTTTCTGTTCCTCTACAGATAAATAATGATTTTCTGAGCCACAAAGAAGTAAGGCACTGGTGTAAGGACATTTGCATAAGATAAAGACCCAAACTTCTGCTGCAAGTTTGCCACAAAAGATGTTTAATGAACATACAGCCGCTAAAGCCTGGAGACTCTCCATTTATGCTGCTACTACCCTGTTTTTCCCCATACCCTTCAGTTCTGTAAAAGATGACAATATCATCTTGGGGATGTTTAGTTACTCAGTTTCTGCATGCCTGCTTTTTTTCCTCCCCCAGTTAAAGATGATAAAAATAGAACAGGTTGTTTTCCCCCTACTCTGCTGAAAAGAGCAAGTAATACATTTGTTGTGCCAGTCTGAAATATATTAAATATATTTATTAATTTGAGCCAATACCCCTCCAGAAGAAAGAAGCCCGTATATTGCTCAGATCTATTAAGACAATATAGATTTTTGAATTGATGCTAGTTATGAGTTTCTTTTTTGGGGGGAAGCAGCAATGAGGTGTTTGAACATTGTATTTCCCAGTGGGCTTAAATCTTTCTAGGCAATGTGAAATGGACTTGAATATTATTATTATTATTATTATTTACAATTATTATTGATAATTTCTTTTATTATAATTATTATTTTAAAGTGTCAGGGCAGATTGTGGCATACAAATTAGGATGCAGAATAACATTTCAGGAAATTTCAGTAACCTCGAACTGATTTCTTCCTGGTGAGATGGGTTTGTTTCTAATTAGTTGGCACGTTTTATTGTTCAGAGTAGAAAGCTTTGAAGCAGTTAAAATGGAAATTGGCCTTTGGCAAGTGAAACTGGACCTTGTTCGTACATGAGGAAAAAAGCTTTGCTACTGATTACTGATAGCTGAGTCCTCTCTAGTGCTCCTCTTAAAAGCTGTGTTTTCTTCTGTTTATTTTGATATGCTTGTTCCTGCCCCTAGTATGCTTATGACAAACATGTTTGTTGCTAAATTCTCATCAGGCATATAGAACTTTAAAATATTTTGTGTGATGATTTGAATTGCTTCTTCTACACTCTTTATGGGCCTCAGAAACGCATTTGTTTCATTATTATAATTTTGAAATTTGAAATACTACCGAATACCTTGTGAAAAATACAAAAATGTGTATTTGTGATGGGTGCCAAAATGCTAGCCTTAACTTGCTGGTTAAAAACTAACATAAATTACAATTTTTTAAAAAATCTGCGTGCTACAGGTAATTTTAGAGTTGGGTTTTTTTGTGGTGTATATGATCATGTGTGGTAAATGCACAGAGAGAGAAGCTAGTTGAAGATATAGCAAGAAAAATTAAAAATTACAGATTTTTCCAGCATAGCAAATAAACTTAGACATCTTTTGTAATCATTTTCACTGTGTCGCCTTAGGTTGTAAGGTAAAACAGTTTTCAAACTAAATCATGTTTCTGTGCCATTTGTAGAGGGACTCGCTATGCATTTTGAAGAAGAATACTGATATGAGCACCAGGTTTGATAATAAATTTCCTAACATTCATGTATTTTAATCAAATTTGCCATTTATTTAGGAGTTCTGAAATTCATGTCAGGAGAACAAGATCAATTCCAGGCTGATCATAGCATATTTGTTTTAGACTTGTCAAACAAGTGATCTCTATTATCTCTAGATATGCTGCAGCAGCACCACATGGATTCTGACAGAAAAAGTAATTTACCTTAAAAACGATTGAGGAGATTGAAATTAGAAGTCACATAAAGGTAAATGAACAGAAGACTAAATATGGTGGAAAATACTGCAAGGGCACACTCCAGAAGGTCACCTTTGAGTTAATGTTTCAGTTCACACTGCATAGCACCACTTCTACGATAATGTAGCTTCTTTTCTAATGTATTTTTTTCCCCCAAATCAAAGCTATATTTACTGGTTTTTAACAAGGGGGAGGTCTAAGCACTTGTCAGTAGATCTGAGTGAGAGTATGAAAAAGATCTAATGGCCTCTTTGACTACATTGTGCTGAAAGAAACAGATGCCAAACTAAACAGCCTTGCAGTAGAGTTTTTTGAGTCAAAACCAGAAGCAACCTTACTTCACACACTGGTGGATGAAAGCAACACCTACATTGTCTTCCAATTTGTGTGTGTAAGTGCTTATCAGAGTAAAAACTCCAGTGGTTCAGAGAGATGTATAACCTGTCAGGACCAAAATTTTGGACCTACACCTTTTTTGCATGTCAAAGAGTATGTAGTATTCAGTGACTTTTTTACTTGTTTGTTTCCTTGTATTTGATGGAAGGAGATCTCCTGCATCTTCATGGTTTTGTTTTTCATGGCACCCTGTGGTGATTCTGCAATCACCTGGTGAGCCAAACCCCTTTGTTCTCCTTAGTTTTTTCTGACTGATCTCCCAGTTCATATTTGTATTCTTTCCCTTGGATACACAACTTTGCAGTCTTCATTGCTGAATTTCTTCCTATTTTCATTAATTGCATCAATGAATTGAATCAACAATAAAACACCCATATTTTTAGAGAATGAAAGACAAAATAACAAGTTGAGTCCATGTTTCCTAGACACGAACGTGTAGGATACTTTGCTACTGGGATAATTTCTCTCTGATTTTCACAGAATCACAGAATCACAGAATCTAAGGGGTTGGAAGGGACCTCGAAAGATCATCTAGTCCAACCCCCCTGCCAGAGCAGGGTCACCTAGAGTACATCACACAGGAACGCATCCAGGCGGGGTTTGAATGTCTCCAGTGAAGGAGACTCCACAACCTCTCTGGGCAGCCTGTTCCAGTGCTCTGTCACTCTCACAGTGAAAAAGTTTTTGGTGATGTGGGGGGGGGGGCTCCTATGCTCCAGTTTAAAACCATTGCCCCTTATTTTCATGGCTTCGGAATGGATAATCTACTTGAACAAAAGCTGAGCCAAGTCCTCGCCTAGCAAAGTCAGTGTTCAGTCAGTGTTAGCCAAGGCAGTACTTAGCCTGCTGCAGTCATACTGGTTCCCGGGGTGTTTCAGCATTGTTCTACAGACTCCGTGTCCGCTATCACCATAAAAATGTGGTAGCAGTTTTCAGACAAGCTGAACTTACAAAGCCTGTTCTATTGTGGTGAATGAATGTGTGAAGAAACGTTGAGACTAATGTAATGCTAAGGGTTAAAATAAAATGTAGCTGATAGAGATAACAGTGTAGTGAAAGTGTTGGTTACACTCATGCAGCTACTGAATTTTTGTTCAGAGGTGTCCCTGGAGGTTTCTTCAGCAGGAGCACCTGAGTATGTTGGTCCTCCTGCTCATTCTTGGTTTTCCCATTGTCTTTTCCCTTGGGTTGTGTTGTATCAAGGGGTTGCCTGATCTCCAGAATTGGAAAGTTGACCCAGCTGAAAAATAACTTTGATTTTTTTTTTTCCTTGCATCATTTTAAACACAGATTGCTTTTCTGCTGTGGTTCATGACACATCCTCACAAGCACTTGCACTGGCACAGCTGAAAAAGCAGGGAGGGGAAGAAAGGAGGACCCAAGGACGCCTGACCTGGCTGTCCTGTGCTGGAATTGTCATCACTGGTGTGTTATGGGCATCAGTTATCATTTCTGCTGGACCCTGGCTGTGCTGTGCATTACGGGTTTGTTCTTCTACTGCCTAATCCCAGTGAAAGCAGGAATTGGTTGAGAGAAGTTGCAAACCAAAATTATGACTTTTGTTGAGGAAGAGGGCTTGAAGTTTTTCCCTTGCTGAGAGTCCGTTCTTTTAGACTGAGACAGTCATGGGTCAGAAGGTTTTATGAATTCATAGGTCTGCCTGGACCCCTGACCACTGCAGTACAAGTGGTTCACAGGTGTTTATCCTTCCAACGCTTCTCTTCTTTAAGGAGGACTGTCTTTATTTTTTTAATTTATCTCCCTCTAAGGTTGAAATGATTTATCAACTGCACCCACAAATCTGAGACTTAGCTGGGAGTTGAATCTGTAACTTTCAAGTCTCTGCCACCAGCCTTCTCTTTGGCCTGATGTTTGTCATGCTTGTAGTTGGAGCCATTCCTTCTACGTTGTCTCCAGAAGGGTACCTGCCCTTTGATGCAGTGTTGATGAAATTATCGTTCCTCTGGAGTCAGCTGATCGGACGGTGGTTTTCTGAGGTTATTTTTAGAAACCACCGAGTACACAATGAGGGAGTTCACTTCATGTACTCCCATCCAGACAGGTGACTAATCTAACCTTTGAGATTGCACTGTATACAAGTTTGTTATGGTGGATGCAGTACAATTGCTGTAGAGGGTGAATAGAGCTGTGTGTGACTTCTGTGGTCTTTCTTAGTTGATTTTTTTCTCTTCCTCTGTACTTCAGAATTCCAGGTGAAAAGCCCTCTGCGCTTTTTCTGCCAATATGTTTCAGATGTGAGCTATAAAGATGCTGGAGGTAAAACTTCCAATGGAGATAGCAGTACCATGACACTAAAATGTTAACATTAAGGCAACTTCTAAATCTGTTGGTTTCCATGGAATGCTGCAAGGATTTTGCCCAGCTATTTGTGGTCTGAATCAATTCAGTTTAAGAATACTTCCATAAATACGAGTGATAATATCTCTGTTTGCATTCATTATGTTAAAATAATTGGATAGGGTCCTAGTGTCTGGCTTTTCCACATAATTTCTCTTACACAAATTACTAACAATAAAACAACTATAGGTCAGATGTGCAGCTGCTGCAATTCACTGAAATCTTTTGAATGAAAACTGGAATGAATTTGATGCTTTTTGTTTGCTTTTTTTAGTGCTTATCATGCTAAACAGCTCTTGGTGTAATACAATTTGTAGTGTTCGGTGTTGTTCTTCAGTGGGATCTAAAGGCATCACCATCTCTGGAATTTATACTTAAATTTTCTTGCAGTTTCACAAAGGTTTTTTTTGTTTATTTTTTTTTTTAATAATTTGTATAACCATAGTTCAGCTTCTCCCTTCTGGAACAATTGTACGTTTTTTGGATCTGCCCATATTTCACTTCAGTCAGCAAAATGGTTGCCATTCTGGACAGGGTTTAAACTTTAATTTTATGTTGTGTTGGCGAAAGCTTTGCCCAGTGATGAAATGTGTGAAAGATATCAGAGAGATACACAATTAATTTTGTTCAGCATAGCTGTGAGAAAGTTCATATGTTTGAGAGTGCAATTAATTAAATAAATTATATTATTAAATAAACAAATTAATTAAATTAATTAATTAAATAAATTATCCAGGAAAACTGAAATCAAATATTCTGCCTGGGGAAGTGATATTGCTTGTTCCCTCAGTGGTGTCAGAACATACGAGGGGTTGAAACCATTTTAAGCTTCTTTAATAGTTTAATGTAGGAAGAAGCTATTGTGTAAATAGTTTCATTTTAGATAGTGCTGCATATGCATGATGCTGATCACCAGCAAAAAAGGGAAGAAGTATTTTTGTGTTCAAAGGGACAGAATAGGTTGTGTGGATGGAGGTGGAAGCAACTGGCAAGTAATTTATTAATTACAGAAATAAAATTAATAGTGTTATAATTACAGAAGGTTTTCAGGGCACAGGTTTGCCAGAGCAAAGTATCCAGCATTTCACATTTAATTTTTCTCTTTTGTTTTAGGCCCTGGATGTTGACCGAACTGTTCTCTATAAAATGAAGAAATCTGTCAAAGCCATAAACATATCTGGTCTGGGTAAGTACCTAATAATTCCTGGTAGTTTATATTGGTGAAATTGGATGATTTAAACAGTCAGTCATATTACTGAATCAGAAAGAGTTATATGGGTAACACTAAGAAGAGAAAAATATACACTTTAAATAGCAGTCTTCGACTGTCTGCTTGATCATGAGCTCAGTAAGGATGAAATTTTGTGAGGTAGCTGAACTTATCTAGCTGGCACATTGCTACCAAATGGGGAAGCCATGTTCTCCACTTTCCACCAGGTCTGGGCTACCTGCTCCTTCTGCCACCCTTGGTGCTTGGCAGATCCCTAGATCAGATTTTTAGCTCATATAAAGCTTTGTATACTGTGAAATCAACTTAATTGGGATTAGATGAGCACCTGAGATAGTAAGGACTATGTATCATCAAGAGCTGAGGACATGGCAGGGGTGAAATGAACTCTCTTTGCAGCCATAAGAAGCTACATTGGCTCTACTGTTTTGTGAAACCTCCCCCTTCCCGGTGGCTTCCAGTTATTTATGTTGGGAACCTCATGACAAGAGAGAGCTGATGAGCTGCAATTTTTTATTGTCATGATGCACAAAGTCAGATGTTGCTCTTACAACAGTGATAAAAATACAAAGACATTGCTGCATGCATTTTTGTGTGTGCCAATCTCATGGAGTTTTGTGTGTTTATCTTTTTTTAAGAAATAACTGAGGCTTTTGTTTTTGTGGATCACAGCATTTTGTGAATAAGAAACAGCGTTTGTTTTTGTGGATAAGAAACAGCACTTTGTTGGCTTTTGTTCTCCCTTTGCAGTTCATAGCAATTAGAGCTAACAAAACCTATATTATATGCAAAATAGGTGAGCCTTGCGACCTTGGAGAGCCACCAATATCTGACAGAACTTGGGGGCGTGTTGGTGTTCCAGTATAAGGTTATAACAAGAACTGCTGTTGTGGTATAATTCTTATCAGCTAATTGAAAGGAAGTTCCTTCTTGGCTAACGTAATGAAGCTGTTATCTTTGGATCATGAAGAGTCCAGTGTAAGATTCATCTGGAGCTGTGTCATCTGTTACATACTTATTTGGGACCCTTTCTTCTGTTTTTTTGGTTGCTTGTTTGGGGGTTTTTTTGTTTGTTTTTTTAATTATTATTTTTGAATGCTTGACTATGCCTCGTAATCAGTGTACTTGTTAGAGCACTGTATCGAATCACTACAGTTTTTGCATAAAATCAGTACCTTGCCTAGTTTTAAAATTCATGCTGCCCAGTCTTGACAGCCAAGGTTTGAAGGCATTTCTCTTCCACTAGCAGAAATACCACTAACCAGCCACTTGCCAGCTTTTGGTGTTTCTTTTGACAGGAAAAGAACTGTGGCCCTGAACTCATAAGAACACAGTTACTGGATTTTTAATACAGGTTCCCTGAGTATTAAGTATGCATATTTTGGCTTTCTTTTTTAATGTGTGAATTTAAATTGTTATGGAGGATTAGATGGTGACTCCAATTTGGACATTTTACATTGTACAGTGGCTCCATTTGTACACTGTAATTTAGTTTCTTACTTGAAAAAAAGCCTCTAGACCCTCAGCCAAGCCTGGCTCAGATTTCTTTTTTTGACAGATTCCACACCCTTTGTTTGTAGAGAAACTTTTAAAATCCATCAGGAAGAAACCCTAGAGCAAGGAGAGTATTTTGGAGGGTTCCTTGAAAAAAATATTATTTGTGTTCTTCAGAAGCACTTGTGGAGGACCAGCACAGCTAATAGTACTGCAGCAGTAAATATCAGCATGCTGGGGAATGTCTCAGAACTGCTGTTGAGCTGCTGATTTGTTGGCTTTGCATAGGTCCAGAACAGTCCTTAGGATGCTGGGGAATAGAAAACTCTTGGGGAAGCTGTATGGAACAGAAAGCTCTTGTTTCCTAAGGCAAAAAGTCAGCATGGTTCAGCCGCAGATTGCACATGTAACTACAACAATTAGTGGTAGCAGCCTTTTCACCTTGTCTTCATGCAGTGGCAGCCTTCTTTTTTTGAGCTTGCTCAGGTGTGTGTTCCTCACACAGCAGTATCAGCTGAACATTCTTGCTTCATCCTGCAGCTCAAGTACCAAAACGTTTGGTAAGTGCTTAGCCCCTGCTGTTGATGCTGAGGAAGAATTAAGTACAGTTCAGTGCTAGGACCTAGTTTTTAAACTGAATAGCTATAGGCAAACTGTCTTTTACAGGCTGCAAGTTCAAGTGCTCAAGGTAGAAACTTGTAGAATTAATGCCATTTGTGTAATTTCAATTCTGCATGTACATTACAACGGCCTTTAATTACACAATATTATGTCTCTACTCCACAGGGGTTTAGTTTCATATATTGGAAATTAGAGAAAGTTTGTAGCTACTTGAGAAATAAAGTTCATGAATGTTTGTTCAAATGGGAATGTGAACAGACAGGGTTCCTCTTAAGTTGGAGTGTGCCAGGTTTATTGAACAAGTGGTATAATTGATTCATAGAAATTTGGAGAAAGGCCATGGCATCAAGAGTCCTTTGGATATTAAATGTGTTGACATATATAAATGGGCTTGAAATGAAAATGGGTCATGGCTTGTTTGAACAGATTAATCCACTCTAAATAATCTTCAGGGTTTATACTGGTCTCACGTAATGACCAAAAAAGGGTCTTTGTTCTTATTAATGCATAATCTGTTTTCTGGGGTGTGGGGACTTTTTTCCTGACTTTCTTTGAAGAGCTAGAAATTGGCCACAGCTAGAATAAAAAATAGGCAATGTTAGCTTTCTCAGGTGCCACCTTGGTGTGCTTTGTCCATGTGATCAAGCTTAACATGCTCACTAAGCTTCAGAAAGACTTTTTGTTTTATTTCACAGATCAAATTGACAGGCACTTTTTATGCCTGCCTATGCAAGCAAGTAATCTGGTGTCCTGGGTCAAGGTAGTTACATCTGAGGCCCCTCAGATTTCCTTTATATTTGAATCAGGGGAACTTGCTTTATGTCTAGATTTCATCTCATTCCCTAGGCTGAATAACCCCTCAACACATGCAGCTCAGAGCTTTTGGAAGCACAGAAGTGTTAGCTGTGTGTGGATCACTTGCATTGGTGCAGCCACACAGTGATTGAGAACCTGCTGTCTCCATTAGGCACTTCTGGGGCAGAGCTTCTGGTTTCATTGTCTCAGAAAGGAATCCAGTTGTCGTGAAACAAAACTGCTTTGAGAACTGAACTGGCTTGTGGTAAATGCAGAGTGCTAGGATTTGTTTCAGATCTCCACTGTTGCTCTGAATCGGAGAGCTATCATAGGTACGGGTTTCGTCCTCTGTAGTGTAGTTTGTAGTCCCATTTCTTAAGATGACCCGAGAGTCTCATTTACTCTGTTGCCTTCTATTGTAGAGATCCAGGACTCTGCCAACACACTTGAGCTCCTCTATTTCTTTGTTCAGCATACAGTTAAGAGCGCACTGTTAAAATTTGAGCGTTAATAAAAGACTCTAAAAGTTGACTATAGGAGTTGGGAATTATTATGTGGTCTCTGGTATGGTGCAGAAATATTGTGGGTCTTTCTAGAGTGGATACCTGTCAGATGATTTTCTGGTCTTGATGACACATTGTCATTTGTACAGCATGTGGGTAGATACACATAAACCAGAATTAGTAAGATACATCATACGTCTGGCATATCAGAAATAAAAATAATAAATGTCTATTGTATCAAGTAAACATTTTTAGCAAGAAATCTGCTGAAAAGTGTGTTTTTTAAAAAAAAACCTCAATTATAATTTGATAACCTTTTATCTACTGATGATATTTTCATGTTTTGCTCTTTTTGAAGCTCACGTGGAAAATGAAGAACAGTACACACAAGCACTGGAGAAATTCGGAGGCAACTGTGTTTGCAGGGATGACCCAGATTTGGGAACAGCATTTTTAAAATTTTCTGTGTTTACAAAGGAATTAACTGCACTCTTCAAAAATTTGGTAAGAATGACTTAAGAAAAACATGTTGAAATTTTAAGGCCATTATAAAGGCTTTATTTCTGATTTATAACAGGTCTTCATGTTGAAGACAGTTTGTGTTTTAGCAACCACTGTACTTAAAAAATTCTTGTCTCGGGAAAATGTCTCATGCCCTGGCCTTTCCCCTGGCAAAACTCAAAAAAAAAAAAACCCAACCCCAAAACCAATTCCCACGTCTAAAAGCTTCCCACAATAAAGTAGTTATAACATCTATTATAAAATGCACATATCAAATTGCTTTAAACTTGTGAAACTAGCAACACCCAATTTGGTTTACTCTGTGTTCATGTTGCTTTTTCTTTACTTTTTCACACTTACTGTTTGTATTTATAAAGGGAGATTTTAGTGTCCCTGGAAGAGAGTCTCGCTTCTCAGGGAAGAGAGTCAGGAAAACAAAATCAAACATAATGCTATAATGACAATAGTGTCCACTGGGGACCAGTCCTACAGCTGAAGCCAGTAAGACTTAAAAGCACTCTCCAGTGAGCCAAATGGGATGGAGCCAAATGGGAGATCGGGAGTTTAATTATGAATGGAGAATTTTCAGCCTCAATTTCACATTATCAGAGGGCACAAAAAGAGCAGGTTCTGACTACATCCTACTAGCTAGAGCTTTCCCATGCCTGAGCAAGTCCCAAATGTATTTGAAATCACAGAACTCTTAAACTGGAAGCTAGGAAGGGGAGCTGACCCACATTCCTAGAAGCATTTAAAAGTCTGTGCCTGCTGAAATCAATGGGATGTAGACACATCAAATGCTCTTGTGAGTCTAGACCAAATGTCTGTAGTTTGCAGCCAGCTGGTCATAATCAGTTCTTCGGGGAATGTTTCCAACTGATGGGATCTAGGGCAATCCCTTTCACTCCCTGGTGCTGTCCTCTCTTTTTACCCAATTGTGATATTGATGAGAAAGAATCTAGACCCAAATGTATTTATGAACAGTGAAATGTTTTTCATATTGGTGATATTGATTTGAATATCTCTGGATGTACAAATACTATCTGAGATTATGTGTCATCCTTATCGAGTGTGAGTCAGTCAGTTAGCCCGAGCCTCCCATACAGAGGTAGGCTGCTCATGTGGAGGGGGAAATAGAACGGGTCTTCTAATTGATACCTTCTGTTGACTAAAAACTCCTCTCTATCATATATTAATGGCAGTATGGTGTGTTATTAGACAAATGGATCTGGGAAATGTGGTGTTTAGGTGGTTTTAAAAAGCAATCTACTAAAAGCTGCATCCCCTCCCCAGGAAAACCTTTTATTGTATTATATTTCAAGAATACTTTTAAAAGCTAAAAAAATGTTGCTGTTTTACCAAAAATCTTAGCTATTTGTTCTCTTAAAATCAGTAGTGACCATCTTTGTAAAATATTTCTGACAAGAGTAACTTTTCTTCCACAAACTGGAAAGGAGAATTAAAACAAAAGAAATACCTATTGGAAGTGGGAGGCATATTTTTATTACCGTTACTTATCCACGTAAGCATGTTGTATGTGTTTTCCAAGGAATACTTCTAAATCTTTTTGCTGTACTGCTCTTTCACTAGCAACTATGTATTTCTGCTTCTGTTTGTATGTATAAGAAGAGGATATGTCATGAGACAGTAGCTAAGTCTTCAATTTTTCTCAGTTTGTTGTTCTGATTTTCTCTGTTTTTGAAGTGAATAATAGTTTTGTAGGGACAAGAATTTTTTCTTTTTTTTTTACATTGCAATAGCATAGGCATCTTCTCTCTTCTTTAACACTGTCTGGTGAAGGACAAGTCTCTGTAAGGTTCTGCTCTTTCCTAATATGCTTCATATTGTTGAGATTTGAAGTTTTTTGTTTTCCACTGACTAGCAAAGGAAAACCAAAGAAATAGAGGAACCTAATAGTCCTCGAATTTGGTGTCTCTCTAGGAAAATAGTTTCCCCACTGATGGAAGACTGGTTTTCTAAGAGGTTAAAAGAGTAGTGGCTAGTGTAAAAAGTCCTGTGAAGTAGATGGAAATAATTTGGGGTGCAATTTTTTTGTAGTTATATGTGAAACAAGTCCCATGCGTTCTCACCATGTGGTGAAGCATCCAACTCTGAATGCTTTAAACATATTGGCAGTAAAAACATTCTTCTCCTCTGGTGCTTCCTTGTAGCACTTAACATATTTTGGTTGTAAATACTTTCATCAAAAATGCAGCCAGGGACATACAAGCTGCTACTGTTAAATCAACATTCTGAAAGGTACTCTCTCCAAATACACTGGAGTTTCATAGGGTGCTGAATTTCTGCAGAAGATTTTAGCTGAAGGGAGTGGGGAATGTGCAAGGAAGTGAGAGGACATGTTCAGACTGGAACAGATGCCAAAGCTATTAACACTGGCAAAGCTTTAGGGCTACTGTCAAGTTTTGCTTTGTCATATATTTTACTTTTATTTCTAGAAGTTGATGTGTTTTGTCAGCTCTTGGCAAAAGTGGCATTTAGAGCTGTAACTCTAAAGTGCCTCTGCAAAAAGATTTTCCTCAAACTTGTCTTTAGTAAGGTAAAGGAAAGCCATTGTAAAGTTGATGTAGTTTAACAATGGTTTTAGGTTCTTGTTTTCTCTAATATTTTTAAAGGTTTCCCAAAAGACTTTGATGTTTTTGTGGACTTATCAAGGCATCAGTGTTTTAAAATATTTCATTAACATTAATATTTCTTGGAATCTAATTATTCAACTGTAAACCATTCAAGTTAAAATTCAGGTCCTGAATTTTTTGTATGTGTTTTGCTACGCTTCTTTTATGTGTGCACTTTTAAATAGTGTATAAAACTCAAAACTTTGAAGAACTTTGGTTCTTCACATTTGAAGTGGTTTATAAGACACATCTTTAACAGAATAAATAAATTGTTATTTACTGTATCGAGTCCATGTAACTACTGTCTAGCCTTTCCAACATACTATTTGCATTGTTTGGATGCGTTTATGCTATACTCTGCATATTTTTTTTTCTCTTGCCATAGTTCCAATATCAAGCTACAAATTTTTCTTCAGCTTCTTCTGGATTAGAAATGTTTTTAAGAAGACTGAGCAATCATTATGTCTTTTTTGGTAGTCAACTATCGAAAATACTTTTTCAGAGGTAACATGGTATCTTCTCTGGCATATACTGTATTTCTTTTTGGTGGTAAACTTGCTGCTGATTCTTGATGGAATGGTAGCACCCACAGTTCCCAGGTAGGTTAGGTCTGTATGGCACTTGCGTATAGTGTTAGTTACTCTGTCCTCCTAATAAATTTAGTGCCAAGCGATAAAGGTGTGAGTCTTAATATGAAAAATATTAGGACGAAGAAAGGCTCATTGCAACATGTTTGCACTTTAAATATTTTTTCCTTTAAATCCTATTCTTAGACTGCTACACCAAGAAAAAATAAAATCTGTAGTTGCCTGTCATCTTTGTCAGCACTCCTTGAAGAGAGATTTGATCTGTGAAGATGAAGTAACTGTTTAACAAACTCCATTTTCTTCTACATACTCTTGTCCTTTCTTTTTCATTTATTTATTTTTAAAGCTAATGAAATGTGCTGGATTGAGAGGACTGGCATCTCCTATTTCCACTCCTTGGAAGGTAGCTAGAAAGAAGAGATTCCATGTGAGAAGTTTTTCTGTTAATAAACCTTGGATTTTTAGCCAGGAGAAATGGAAGAACAGTGATACTGTTTTTCTGACTATATACTTCAGTTTTACTTAATTTTTTAAATCTAAGAAGCAAGGAGATCTGCTTAAATGTAAAAGGTAATAAATAACAAAACTGAAGGAAATATCTTTTCTGTATTATATAATGAACTTAAGAAATTTATGCCCAAAATTTTCTTTCCAGGATAATAGTTGAGAGTAAGTTTTTAAAAAAATGTTTGGTGCTTGAACCTTCACAAGTATATTTTGTTTAGAAGGACTCATCTTAGTTAAGTGCATTAAAAAAGCTACAGGTATGCATGTTTGAGGTTGGAGTATTATATGGAAAGCTTAATGATTTACGTTGTGTTGTTTCTATTTTTCACTGGTACACTTGAGGAAAGATTGGCTTTGCGGTGAGAAGAAAAAAATAAAAGTACTGTTTGATTTACACTTGTAAAGATATAAACCAAGATGTAATAATTCCTCCTTAGTGGCATGGGTTCAGCTCCACTTGGCATCTTATCTTTATTTCTTTGCCAAAAAGATACTTATCCAACTGGAAGAAATTCAGAGGACAGTAACAAAAAATGATCAGGGCTTGAATATGTTGATTTATGAAGAAAGCTTGGAAGAATTGGAAAAGTATGGTTTGCCTCACAGATAACTGTGACTGGGGGGAAGGAAAATAATAAATTACATATAAATGGGATCTCACTGTGAAAATATTAGATGAAGTGTCCCAGAGAAAGTGATAGAAGCTTACCACTTACCTGTTTTAACCTAGGTTAGAAAATGTGCAATTGGGAATTCTTCTCCACTGGCAAAGATGGTGGGCTGGAAAAACAAGTCTTTTCTTCCTTTGCTCTTAAAATTCTTCACTTTATGCTTTTAAGAATGCCTTAAGAAATGTATTTCCTGTCCTTTTTTGCTTGCAGTTCCTAATAGAGAAGTTCCCAGCCTGTAGTTTGTGTATCGGTGGTGGTACAGTGGCTGTTTCCAAGTAGCACATGGTGGCAAGACTGGATACCTTGTGCAAAGGCATTTTTCTAGGCAGCTGAGCTAGCAGCTCCATGTGGGCACTTAGTGGAGTTCAGCTTCTGCTCTGAGGGAGTCACTTTTTGTACGGCATGAATGGGTGGTGGGTGATGTCCCATCTCAGCCACCGACCTGGTGGGACGCAGTTCATGCGTTGGAACACACCACTGCACTGCAGGTGGGAGAGGGTGTGAGGACAGCAGAGAGGCAATGTTGTGTCCTTGTGTGTGAGAGGAAGGCATGGTGCCAAGATGAAAGTTTGTGCTGCCAGTCTTTATGTTACGTGATTTTCTGAAGTCTTGGGATTAGATGCTAGAAGCTCGAAGTTCAAACCGCATTTCATCTCTAGCAGATGTTCTGATTTCCACTTGCTCCCTGCTGTGTTCATTGGCCTTGTCCTACTAGAGCTCACATCACTAAGGAAACTCTTGCAAAGTATTAAATCCAATAGTACTTGCCATAAAAAAATGAAAATAACAAAGATTTGTCAGCAGGCAGCCATTGCTTTCACACACCTGAGTTCATTGGTGGCTGAGAAGCCCACGGCCAAGGACACGGACTGCAATTAGAGTTTGGTAATGGCAATAGGAGTCATATCATACACTGTTTGACTGCCTGAATTTCAGTTTAAACTGAAAATGTTTCAAGGTCTGCTCTGTTTATCTGCGTGTTAAGAAAAGTATTTAACTTCCTGAAGTAGTAAAAAGGCTTTTTTTTTTTGGAGTGGGGGGTTGGGCTTGGGTTTGGAAAACAAAACCTACTGAAGTACTGCAGGCACCAATATCCAAAGCTATTCTGGAAAAGACTCATTACACTAATCAAGAGGGCTAGCAAATGACAAACTTCAGTGTTTAGCCATACGCTCTTAAACTACTTGAAAATATTCTTTCCCCTTCACAAGTGTTGGCTTGCCTGTTGCCTCTACCATCACTTCTGGCAGCTACATGTTTGTTTATTTTTACGTTCTCCCTCCTGCCATTTCTTCTTCTCTTCCTCTGAGCCTTCTCCAACTTAGGAAGTTTTAATTTATTACCCTGTCTCTGTCATCTTGTTGGAAGCTGTCAGAGGAAAACTGCGAGTCTGCCAAAGCAGAAGTGGAAACCAGGTCAACTATTTTTTTTCTTTCTGTTTTCTAAAACACATGGAACTTGCTCGTGTTCCTCTGACACATGTGGGATGACTTTAATTTCTGTGAAGCTATCCTGCACCTTTGTGCATGTTTCTTTTTAAAGAATATTTTAAAACATAAGATAGTCAAAATGTAGAGGCATTTGTATATGTTTTATCTCCCTGTATACACACAGAGTAGGAGCTGCAGCATATTAATGCCTCTCTGTGTGTCAAAAATGGGTCTATATTTTTAGATCGGCTTAAGCTTCTTGAGAAAGAGGGGAAAAACATGTAAGATCTTTCTTCTATATATTGATTGCTGTTTTAAAATATGAGCAATTACGATTCATCTACCTAGGTTAATAATGACAAGTTTGTGCATTGTGTATGTTTACATTTGTTGCAAATAAAATAGGAGCATAGGGAATACAAATTGCATTTAAAATCATAGAATCATAGACACGCTGGAGGGAAGGGATGCCATCCAGAGGCACCTTGACAGGCTGGAGAGGTGGGCCCATGCAAACCACATGAAGTTCAACAAGGCCAAGTGCAAGATCCTGCCCATGGGTTGGGGCAATCCCATGCACAAATACAGGCTGGGTGAAGTATGGATTGAGAACAGCCCTGAGGAGAAGGCCTTGGGAGTGCTGGTCGATGAGAAGCTCAACATGAGCCAGCAGTGTGCGTTTGTAGCTCAAAAAG
>VZRW01007026.1:40574-107040 GCA_013398125.1 Aegotheles bennettii | reverse complement strand
CACTGGCACAGGTTGCCTGGAGGAGTTGTGGCTGCAGGAAAGCTGGAGAGGCACTTTTTATGAGGGCTTGGGGTGATAGAAGAAGAGAAAATGGTTTCAAACTAAAGTAAGGTAGATTTAGAGAAGTTGTAGCTGCCCGCTCCCTGGCCGTGTTTAAGGCCAGATTGGATGGGACTTGGAGCAACGTGGTCTAGTGAGAGGTGTCCCTGCCCATGGCAGAGGAGCTGTAACTGAATGATCTTTAATGTCCCTTCCAGCCCGAACCGTTCTATGATTCTATGATAACGTTTTATATATTTCTGTTTTGGGGAGACTGCAGCATCACAGTTGGAAATATTTTTTCTTTAAGTTCCTCTTAGTGTCCTTTGTCCTCTGGATGGGTTACACTAAAAGGGACTTTCATGTTCCTGACATTGTTCCTGAAGAAGCAGAAGCATTTGCTGCTACATGATGCAAAGTTCTTTCTGTATTTTGAACATTTGAAATTCATCTTCATATATGCATTTCAGTGCTTTTGAAAAAAATCACATTTTCACAACTAACAATAACATCAACATACACCCCCCCATATCCAAAGGCAACCTTCATCAAACTCCTGCAAAAGTTACTCTGATTTTTTTTCCATTGTGTTCTAAAATACATTGGTTTCTACTCTTCAGTGCAATCCATTTGAATTGTTAAGTTTTGAACTCTGTGCCTAGACATCATGGCCCATACCTTCAACATTCTCCCTGAACCATAAAGGATTGGACATGAAGTCTTTCTTTTCCTGGTGTATGCTATTTACTGTCTTACTCCTACTGTGTTTCTTTATTCTTTTTCCTTATAAAAATATTCTTGTACAGATGCTTCTCTAAAAGCATGATTATTTTACTGTCTTCATTTGATTTTTTTTAATTTCTTCTCGAATTACATGTTTAGTCTTGAATTACTTGCATACTCAAGACCTCAAAAAATCCTTATTTCAGAATTTGTATGAGATAAATAAGGCAGATATATTACTTTTTAAAAATACATGGAAAATATTTGAATAGTGGCTTTTTTACAGGCCCTTATTCATTGTCCTTATAGCTTCTGTCAGAGTAAGATGTCATGTATTGTAAGAATAGTTTTATGGAATAGGTCTGAAGAGACTGGAAAATAAACAAGGGTCATTTAAATTATACTGATGAGCTTATAAGTGCTGAAAAGCTGTACGAGAGTTTTCATGTAATTTAAACAGTGAAATCGAGCAATGTAAAAATTAGTGATCTTTGCAGTCATCAGTATCATGAGATATTTGTCATCAGCAGTAGTTCTGCAAGTTTCCTGCTCACTTGGGTTATAGTGTTTCCAGAGTAAATTTAATTCACTCACGTTGCTTCCATCTTTGCTCACTGGCTGCACTGATAAACATCTTCATTATGCAGGGCTAGGAAAATAACATATAAGATTTCCTTGTGAAACTTTCTGAAGTGTGTGAATTGAGACAGTGTATGTTCTGTAAATGTTTTGGCGTAATTTTTTTCTTACAGATTCAGAATATGAACAACATAATCACTTTTCCATTGGACAGCTTGCTGAAGGGAGATCTGAAAGGAGTAAAAGGGGTATGTTTATCTTCTTATTTGTATATAAAATTATTGTTGGTACAATAATACGTTTAGTTAGCTTATTAATCTTATTTGATGGAAAGCATGGGATACTGAAGTATCAGTACTGAAGATTAGCTTAGTAAACAAGAAGGGGGTTTGCGGTTTGTGTTTTCTTGGTGAATTGCATCATCCCTTCTGCTTGTGGTTTCACATGCAGATGCTTTTGACTATGTATACAGCACAACATTTGAGAAGCTTTAAAAGCAGCCCTGAGATACAGAAGATAAGCAGAGAAAGAGGTGTAAGAATTTAGATCTTTACTTAGTTAAGGAGCGAGTAGTACTTTATTTAAAAGTATTATTATTATTACTATTAATATATTTATTTAGCATTCAAAACTTACCTGGAACTATACTGATGGTTAAGAAAGACACATTGGACTGCATGAGCATAGGGTTTTACTTAACAAAGCTGAAATCTATTTGTGCCTTAAGGATATTTCGTATTTGAAGTAATAATAACTAAGGACTCAAATGATGGTGTGTTTATAATAGGTTTCAAAGCCTATAGCCAACTTATTTGGCTTACGCTTCGTTTACTGCTGAGCAAACAGGAAGCGACTGGCAGCTATTGTTCTGCGACACCGAAGGAAGGAGAAAAATGTACATAGACTAAAAATGGTCTCTGTAAATTACTGGAGGAAAAAGAGATTGTTTTAGTAAGATAGGATTATTACTTTTGTGTTGCATTTTACTTCTTGTTCTTCTCTTTCTCTGTGTCAGAACAAATGCATTTATTACAATGCAATGTTGACCCATGTTCGTGACTTGAGATAATAATCAAATGTTGTTTTAATTAATTGTCAAAATAAGTAGCTAACATGTAAGAATTAGTTCCTAATCTGTAGATGCAAAGTTTTTCCAGCATCTGGCTGTTAACAATATTTTTTTTGTAGTTGGCTTATCTCTTGAACTCTAGCAGAATTTCAACTGCTGCATTTTTAAACATCAGTGAAATAATTTTACGACTTGTTAAGTTCATTTTATCCAAATTGGCTTCTTCAAAAGGAAAAAATAAAGGAATTTTAGCACAAGTAATTCCAACATTCTCACAGAATTAGTTATGTTGAGCTGTATGGCCTATACTGTTCCCAGTAAGTCAGTGGGAAATTGATTTCTTTAGCTTTAGTGGGATGAATCAAGTCCTTAGCCAAGGCTATGCCACAGCCTCAGGACAGGCACCTCTTTCCAGTGGAGTCAGAGATGGAATGATGAGAAAATAGCTGATTTGATTAATTGCATGGTGTGCTCTTGGAATGACATGTGGTTATACCTTTTAAGGAGTAAAATGGAGCTCTAAAAAGCATCCTAGAGATTCTTTTAAAAACATGAGTGTATTAATTTTGTGTACAGGATTGTTCTTCCTATGTGCAGGATTGCTTTAACACAATCCCTATGTGAGCTATACAAGAAAGAGTGGAGTCCCTTATTCTAGTAGGTGCTGCAAATAACCAATGTGTGTCTTCATTGTTAGATCCACGGTATTTTTCATGTAAGTAACTTACTGGAATTTTTTTATTTTTTCTTGACAGGACTTGAAAAAACCCTTTGATAAAGCTTGGAAGGACTATGAAACGAAAGTGTATGTATATTTTAAACTTTTATTCAAAAGGAAAGTACAACTGAAATCTTTAAAGGTCATTATTTAATGTTAAGGACCCAGCCAGAAGTCCTAGCTGTGAAGCTGAGCTGTTTGGGTTTTTTTGTTTCGTTTTGTTTTTTTCTTAAAACCTGGAACTGTGTGAAAATACAAGTGCATAGACACAGTCATTTCAAATTCTGTAATATACGACTTACTTCATGAGTAAATTGTCTTTTGTGTGTGTGCGTGTTTGTGTGCCATGACAGTTAGTGCCTGTGGTAGACCTCTTTGCTTAATGAAATTCCAAGTAATGAACATTTGTCTCCGAGTGCGTGTTCTTCCACGGCATATTCTTCCACTTCAATTGAGAAAGTGTTGCTTTAACTGGGAAAGAAATTTTTTAAATTTTTTATGGTATCCATATTACAACCTGTAATCTACTACATATGAAAAATCCACATCTTTTTCTGCCTTACTCTACTTTTGCAGTATACCAATATATAAAATGAAAAGGTAGCCACCTGTGTGTTTATCCTTAACTACCGAAAGTTCAGCAAAATAATTGTACTAAGAATCACAGAGTGGTTTGGGTTGGAAGGAACCTTAAAGCTCATCAAGTTCCACCCCCCACCATGGGCAGGGACACCTTCCACCAGACCAGGTTGCTCCAAGCCCCATCCAACCTGGCCTTGAACACTGCCAGGGCAGCCACAACTTCTCTGGGCAACCTCATCACCCTCACAGGAAAGAATTTCTTCCTAATATCCAGTATAAACCTACCCTCTTCAGTTTGAAATCATTCCCCCTTGTTCTATCACTCCATGCCCTTGTAAAAAGTCCCTCTCCAGCTTTCCTGTAGCCCCTTCTGGTATTGCAAGGCTGCTCTAAAGTCTCCCTGGAGCCTTCATCTCTCCAGGCTGAACACCCCCAACTTTCTCAGCCTCTCCTCACAGGAGAGGTGCTCCAGCCTCGTGATCATCTTTGTGGCCCTCTTCTGGACTTGCCCCAACAACTCCATGTTTTTTCTAATGTTGAGGACTCCAAAACTGGACACAGTACTCCAAATGGGGTCTCAAAAGAGCAGAGTAGAGGGGGAGAATCACCTCCCTCGCCCAGCTGGTCACACTTCTTTTGATGCAGCCCAGGATACCATTGGCTTTTTGAGCTACAAACACACACTGACAGCTCCTGTTGAACTTCTCATCAACCAGCACTCCCAAGTCCNCTCTCCAGCCTGCCAAGGTGCCTCTGGATGGCATCCCTTCCCTCCAGCGTGTCGACCACACCACACAGCTTGGTGTCATTGACAAACTTGCTGAGGGTGCACCCCATCCCACTGTCCATGTCACTGACAAAGATGTTAATCAGTGCTGGTCCCATTACCGACCCCTGAGAACACCACTTGCCACTGGTCTCCGCTTAATCATTTGTTGTTGTTTTTTTCCTTCTCATCAGTGACCAAGTCACTAGAATTAACAAGTTTCTTCAGCTGAAGAGCACAGAATAAATGACATACTTTGTGCCAGAGCGTTTTGACGTGTCTTAACAGAAGGTATCAAGAGTATGCAAGTCAAGATTTAGTTCTGGATTTTTTAGCCTAGAACCCTTGTAATGACTCTGTTATGTCTCTGGCTGCAGCACATCTTATGAGACTGTGCCCAATGCTGAGGTCTCTAGGAAGGCCTTGTTTGATGCTGAGCCTTTGGCATGTACCAGTGAGGTGATAAGGCTGATGGAGGTGTTGGCTACTACCATTCCAAAACTGCACATGATTCCAGATTGATTCAATACCAGGAACTTCAGTAAACCACATTTGATTAGTGCAGTTTATTTAGAGATACAGATGTTTTCTGCATTAAATGCCAAGGTTGGATGCTCTCAGCAGATGTTTTGTGTACTAGACATGGATGAACATCCATCTGAGTCTTGTGAACTGTGTCTCATGTTGTGTATCTAGCCCATCTTACCACAGGCCATTTGTTTGACAGTACCTGATGCACAGTATAAACAGCTGTAATATCAGTTGTAATAACAGAAGTTTATATCCAGCTAAATGGATCAACTGAGTCAACAAAGCTCAGTACCTGAGATCAAACATAATTAATTTTGGTACCTTGTAAATCTTCAAGTGGTTTAGTGCCCTACATCAGACACAGTTGTTTCCTGGTTTGGCCAAGTCCTTACAGCTAATAATCTCTGAAGTAGAACTTTGTATTGGGTTTTATTCCTTACTCTGGTATTACCTGGATTGTGACTGTTGGTTGAGTCTCAACCACCTTATACTGCTTGACATTTTAGCACCATTTAAAAATATTTTTTTAATTGCACAAAGTTACAATGATTCTCTGGTGCCCACTGAGCGGGCCCATCTGAAGTTGTGTGCTAACAGTCTCCAGAAGTCGTTCCTGTAGGTGCTTTACTCACAAAAGCAACACATTTAGCAAGTTAGCTAAATTTCATTATTCCTTTTGTGAATAACAATGAGAATGGTCAAATTACTGCTTTATAGGCTCAGTTTGTAAGGAGGATGCGAGTGGCTTGTGGCTTTTGGTTTTTGAATCTGCCAGCTTTAGCTGGATTTTCATAACAAGACATTCTGAAATATTTTGATAAACCTCCAGCTGGACACTCTGACTCCTTGGAAGATTGTGATGGCTCCAGTGTTTCGTGTTCTTAATACCAGGGAACAATCTCATTTGGTGCTGTGCCAGTTATTGGCTGTTGAAGTAATTAAGATTTCTAATCATTGCCCATGGCAGTAGTATCTCTGAGGGTGGGCCATAAGGAACTGTCCTGTTGTCTACCAGTGCTTGGTTGCTGGACCTGAGATCTTGTTTACTTGTGTATAACTTATTGATAATGACATGCAGAATTTAAAATACGCTTGCATGCTACTGAAAAATGTGTTTGAATCTGTATTCTTGGGGACTTTTACCTGAGTTTAAGGACAGTAGATACCTGGAAACATTGTGTATGTTATTTCTTTCAGGACCTGAAAATGTGATGCTGACATTGTGTTTCTCTTCTGTCTGTAGGATTGAATCCAATGCTGCTTGTATGATAGCATGAGATACCTTTTTTCCTTTTAACCAACAGTCCTTTAGAAAGCCTACTTTGACTTTTCTTTCAAATAAGGCACCTGGGTTTTTATCCAAAACAGGTTCCTTTTTCCGCTTTAAGGAGATGCCTCTTTTCAAGTTACCTCTGTAGTTTCTGCAAGATTTTTTAACAAATGAAGCACAATGCTTAATTCTAAACCACTTGTGTCAGGTTATTTAACGTGCAGAAACTGAGTGTAGCACATGTTCATCAGGAAATTCAGATCCATTACCATTTCTGTGATATTTTCAGGTGGTGGGCTGGTACAATTGCTGTGTGCTCTAGTTTTTTTTAAATGGGTAGATGAAAGCTCCACATCAATAATATGGAGTTTAAAGCTCTTAGTCTAGCCTGTTGGACTTCTTCACTTTGATCAAGACCAAAGGGTCATCTTCTTAAGGCTTGGGATAGGGAGCCTGGGAATTCTGTGTATAGGAAAATTCTTTAAAACAGGCCTTTTTTTTCCCTTTTTTGTGGTTGTTTTACAGAAATAATTACTCATTGCAGCTTAAGTTTGGCAGTGAGGGAAATATTGTTTTTCAGTGTAAGCTGCCTCACTTCTACCAAGGAGCAGACCAATTTTCCACAGTTGTGTTGAGTTAAATTCAGATTGGAACTTCCCTGAGACCCCCAGCCCCTGCAGTAGGACTGCGGGGTTTGTCAGACCCTCTTCTGTGTAAGATCTGTTCCCAGAGAAGTTGAGTTGTTGCCAGCTGTCATTATTGAGCATTGGTCTTTAGAAATCAGATGTGATTTGAATGATGTGATTTTGAAACCGAGGCGAGAATATTAATTTGAGCCTGAATCTGTTCAGATCAGCTTTATCATCTACTTAATTTTGGACATGGGGTTTTTCTGGGTTGCTATTATATATGCCACTGAGGTTTCTTGAGATAATAACTGTTTTAATTCTGTGGCTGTCCCAAGTGGATCTGAACTTCCTTATAGCTGTGCATTTTGGTCATCTGTAGCAGTGGGTGGATGCTGAGTCATCTCAAGAATTCTTAATTGCAAATTGCATTTCTTTGTTGTAATATCTTCACAGTCTCTGCCTTAACAAAAGGGGCAAAGGGACTGGGAGAGCTAACCTCAGTCTCACCTACAGCTTGTGTTGCCAGAGTGGGATGGTGGATATAGGTGTTGATAGCCCGAGGTTTGCTCAGCCTTCTTCAGTCTGTTACCTTACATGACCCCTTGTTTGGAGTGTGCCTAAAACCAGTCCTGGATTTATGCTTAGTTGTCTTTTCTAGTGATAGTTCTTCAAATATGTGAATCTCTCTCTTTATTCCTCTTTTTGTTTTATTTTTTCTTTTCCCTTTGGGTTAACAAGCCGTTCAGGGCTGCTCGGCTGCTCTTTGTGTGCATATCCCTCTGTATCATATGCTTAAAATCATAGAGTTCCTCTGCATTTCCCAGTCACAAGTACAGACCTGTGATGCTGAGCGCCAGATATCAAAGTGGTATCTTTGTAGTCTGTGGAGAAGTGACAGTGTCTTCATCCTGATTTCTGTGTCAAAAGACTGTCTTTATAAGGAAGAGCTGGAGCTTATTTGCCTCAATGTCTCATCTCTCTTACTTGCACCTTTCTGATGACATATCAGGTGCTAATATACCCAAGTGTGACCTATTTGAAAAGAAGTTCAGTTAATTAAAAAATGGCGTTTGCTTTGCTTTTTCCCCATAACAGTTTCTGACCTGTTACTTCCAGCTCTGTATGTTATTAAGTGTATTTCAAAATCACTGTGTATTTAGTCTCGTTTGGGAGAGTGATACTAAGATCCATTCTTATGCTCTTGGATCATCATCCATCAATGTTGATTATTGTGCAACTTCTTCTACCTAACTTCTTGGAGTATTTTCCTGAAGATCACCTTAGCTTAAATAACTGAGGGAAGCTGGTTTCATTTTTGTTTATACCTTGGGATTGTTCTCAAGTAACTTAAAGTAACCCATCGTGTTATGCCAGCCTACTTCAATCAAAAATCGAGAACGTCCTGAGGTGACATTCATGAATAATTAATCTTTTCTCACCATCAGTCATTAACACGCTCCAGTTGAAGCCATGAAGATATTAGAATGTTTTTAAAGTAGTTAAAAGCAGTGCATTTCTCTTAGGACCTCAGTTACAGTCTTTATTTCCCATATAAGAGCTGGGCGATGCTGCCTGCAGCTACGGCGCTGCAGCAGGACTTGTCTGTGTCCATCAGGTAGAACTGGTGCAGACCGGGCTCTTTTTGTTACGAGGCCGTTGCTTCCCCCCATGTACTTAAACACTAATGGCAGACACACCGGGGAAGCATATGGGGAAGGAGTACACATGTCATGAAAACTGCTCATTCTCCCAGCAGGCAAACTGTATTCAACAAGGCAGCGAGCCAGATTTCACCCACATTCTTCAGTTTAATCAGTCCTGTTGTGGTAGATTTTGAGGTAAAGACATTATATCCATTTTGCACAGGAAACAGAAGGATAAACTTACTGAAGCATATTATTTACTCATTTTCAGTGTCTGTAATTCAGACATAAACCTGTCTTTCCTGAAGAGAAGGAAATGTTAGTTTTTTAAATAAAGGTGTCTTATTTTTAGGCCTGTAAATGCGTATTATCTTCAGAAGTCCTCTCCTAATAAGTGTTGTGCTAATGCTATAGAACATAAATGATTAATGAAAACTAACAAGCTTTCCCTGGGATTGCTGCCTCCCTCTCCTCCTCTGCCCGGCTCCTCTTAAAAGCTGGGCTTGAGGTCTGTTATGAACAACTGAGTGAAGAGAACAAGTTGTTTGAATGTACTTATGGGATTAAAAGATCGAGACAATAGGCTGAGGTGCATTATGTTGCTGTGCAGAAACACAACCACTCTTATCTAGATATAACTCTATCATTAATGATTCGTTTCAACTCAGTCAAACGTGAGAAACGAAAAATTAATGATGAGATAAAGGTAACTCAATGAAACATGAGAAAAAAAAGGTTAATGATGAGATAAAGGCAATTTAATCAAATGTATTACAAACATCTTGTTTCAGGTTGCAGTCCTGAACATCACTTTGAAAAACTCTGTTTTGGTTGTTTTTTTTAATTGCATTTGTTTAACATTACTTTTAGAAAATACCTCGCATTTGATTGAGTTGCCCTTATCTCATAGTTATTTTTTTGTGTTACAAATTGTGTGATTCATACACTTGAACTCCCCTATATATACAGTTTCCTTGCAAATATCTGAGCCCAGTGGGCAGAGCTGCTGCTCCCTGAGATGCATTCATGGTGCTGAATGAGCCACATCTGCTGGTTGGCAGCCAGTTGTCCCAGTGGTGAGCTGGTGGTGGAGAAGTGTCCAGCGGCCAGTTGGTGGCATCCAATTGGCATTGGTGAGCTGGTGGCAGCCAGTTGTCCTGTTCCCTATTCCAGATACCATGAAAACCTGCTTGGCCTTCTGTGTAGGGCTTCCCTCCTTTTTTATCTACCAGCATAAAAGAGCTCTTTCAGACGCTCCATTCACAGTTTGATGGTGTGCAATGGATGCAAACAATGCAGTGTGTTTCCAGCATGATCAGGACACAAATCACGTCACCTACTTCTGATTATCTATAAAGTAGGTGTCTGTGCCTGGCTTAGCAGGGTAGACTCCCTTCTTCTAGTCAATAGAGAGGAATGGAGGCTTCACTAACATGAACTGAGATGCCAGACTTAGGGGTGACACAGATCATGGCCTAACAGTGCCTGTTTTTCATTGATAACTGCTAAGTGAGTCCAGAAAATGAGCTGAGACTTCGAGCAGTTACAGTGCTCTCATCTATGTTCTACCATGTCCTCCATCTACTTGTTTATGTCTGTGGATGTGGCTGTAGAGGGCCCTGTTCTTCCTATATCTTTACTATTTTAGCCAGTTTTACTAACTTTTGACATTATCTATACTTCCAGCTTCCATTTTCCCAGGAGCTACCCACTTCTTGAGACATGTCCCTCTACATACGTAGTTGGAATCATAGAATCACTTAGGTTAGAAAGGACCCTTAAGATCATCAAGTCCAGCCATTAACCCAGCACTTGTCAAGTCCAGCACTAAACCATGTCCCTGAGCACCACACCTACACATCTTTTAAACACTTCCAGGGGTGGTGACTTAACCACTCCCCTGGGCAGCCTGTGCCAGTGCCTGACAACCCTATCAGTGAAGAAATTTTTCCTACTATCCAATTTAATCCTCCTCTGGCACAACTGTTTCTTCTCATCCTATCACTTGTTACCTGGGAGAAGAGGCCAACACCCACCTTGCTACAACCTCCTTTCAGGCAGTTGTAGAGAGCGATAAGGTCTCCACTCAGCCTCCTTTACTCCAGGCTAAACCATACCAGTTCCCTCAACTGCTCCTAATAAGACTTGTGCTCCAGACCCTTCACCAGCTTCATTGCCCTCCTCTGGACACGCTCCAACACCTCAATGTCCTTCTTGTAGTGAGGGGCCCAAAACTGAACATAGTGTTCAAGGTGGGCCTCACCAGTGCCAAGCACAGGGGGACAACCACTTCCCTAGTCCTGTTGGCCACAGTATTTCTGATACAAGCCAGGATGCTGTTGGCCACCTGGGCATACTGCTGGCTCGTATTCAGCTGCTGTTGACCAACACCCCCAAATCCCTTTCTGCCAAGCCTGTAACCTTGCATGGGGTTGTTGTGACCCAAGTGCAGGACCCAGCACTCAGCCTCATTCAGCTTCATACAGTTGGCTTCAGCCCATCAATAGAGCCTGTCCAGATCTCTCTGCAGAGCCTTCCTACCCTCAAGCAGATCTACAGTCCCACCCAGCTCAGTGTCATCTGCAAACTTCCTGAGGGTGCACTCGATCCCCTTGTCCAGGTCATTGATAAAGACATTAAAGAGAACCGGCCCCAGTACTGAGCCCTGGGGAAAACCACTTGTTAGCAGCTGCCAACTGGATTTAACTCCATTCACCACAACTCTGAGCCTTGCCTTCCAGCCAGTGTTTTACCCAGCAAAGAGCATACCCATCCAAGCCATGATTAGCCAGTTTCTCAAGGAGAATCCTATGGGAAACTGTGTCAAAGGCTTTACTAAAGTCCAGGTAAACAATATCCACAGGATCCTGCTTGGAGCATGAGGCTTCATATTAAGTATTTTTATTTTGAAAGAGATTACCTACAAATTAAATGGAAAAAACTTTGACTGGATCTGCAGATGTTGTGGATGAAATACTGGAAGTATCTGGACACATTTTGCTCATTCTGCCCCATCCTCCAGTGCAGGATGAGTGAAAGGGAAAAGTGTTTCAGCATTTCTGAAGGGAAAACATGACTTCTCCATTCAGGACTTGGGCAATAAGAGAGAGGGAGGGGAATGCTTTACTGTCAGCCTTGACAGTCTGTAGGATAAAATAAAATGAAGGTTCTTTCACTGAAAGGCTGGGATGCCAGAGCTAAAGTTGAAGAGTCAGGCTGAAAAGGAAGACTAGAGAAAGAAAGGATATTTGAAATGAAAATATATATTATTATTTTGTCAAGCAAAATAGTCCTTGGATGCACTCCATTTTCCAGAGTGTTCCAAATTCATGTCTGTGCCTTCCAGGTGCCATTCCCTAGTCTCCGCACCTTCTCACTTACTTACCCAGACTCAGCCTGGCTTACTGCTATACAGGGAAGGAAAGGAACAGAGACAGAGTTGCTGCTCAGCCAGCCAGTTCATTACTGCTGCATGCACACAGAGTTCTAGTTGTTTGCCCTTGTTTGCTGGCTGAAAATAAATACCAGTCTTTGGCATGTTAAAGAGTAAAATAGGTCCCGTCCTTTGTAAAGTTTAAAAAAATAAAAATGCCTTCTTTGATGTTTATTTATACCATGATCTGTATGACAAAATTGGTTTACAGATTAAAATTTATATTGATAAACAGTTGCTTTTCAAATTTGAGCTGTAAAAATAGTTACATAGTGGAAACTGAATAGGCAAGAGTGTGTGTATTTTCTATCTGATCAACTTTTCTGCTGTAATTCTTCATCCTGTATTTCAGCTTTACATGTCTGTTACACAGTCTGAGCTCACTGTGTATTATTGTACTCACATTTTAATCTTAGTCAGCCAAATCTGTATATGTGATATGTGCTGCATGAGCCGCAAGAACAGCAGCTTTACAAAGCATTTGCTTCCTTCTTATTGCTTCTAGAGAATTTTCCTAGAGTTTTCCCAATTTTTTAATTAATTTTTTTCTTAGTTGGTCTGTCTGGAAAACCTGAATACCCTGCAATATTTGGAATATCGTAGGACTGTATTTGCCAGAGGATTTGATTAATGTCAGAGAGTGACACTTGAAGCTGCATTGATGCTTGCGTTTGGATAGGAAACACAGCCAACCTTTAGCACTCAAGGTCTGCATGCAACACCGCTGTATGTGGTTTCTTTGTTTCCCTAGAAACAAAGTGCCCTGTAGTATCAGTCAGATAGGAGTTAACATACTACTGTAGCAAACAACAGGTTAAGTTCTGGATTACAAAGCTGAAAATGTAGTTAGAGTAAAAGCACAATTAATAAGCAAATGCAGATGTGAAATGCACCATCGTGTATCTCAGGCACTGGTCACCGAGAGATGGTTTGGGTTTTTGGTAAAGCATCTCTGAAGTTTGTGAAGCTATGGAGCCTGAAGGTCCAGCAAATGTCTTCAGGGATGTCTTACTTCTCTGAATTACTTGGTAGATGTCGGTGTGCTTTAGTCTTAGCTTAACTGCTTATTGCCTGTGGAGTATGATCTATCCTTTAAAGAGTAGGAAGGACTCTTTCACCGAAATCCAGCTCTCTTGTAAAAAAGGAAATCAGTGACTTAAAACCATGTATGCTGTAATGCTGTGCATAGTGTTTGACTCAGACAGTATTGGTTGTCTTTTGGTTTAACTCGCATTTGGAGACATCTCATGACATGTTAATAAGCTCTTAACATTTTAGAGGTGATTATTTCATCCTTTGTTTGAGTAGTGTTCTCTGCAAACAATGAGAATACAATACAATAACAATTGATAGTTATTAGAATCGACTCACATGCCAGTGAATTCTCTGGCCTTGTGAATTATTAGATTAATGTGGAAACTGAAAGAACTAAAACAGTCCTGGGTCTTTGTTCTGAGGTTCGACTTTTTAGAACTAACAAGTATGATATAATGTAAACTCTCTTAGTGTGTGTACTGGAAAGGAGCTGCATATTTGTCGTTTTCTGTGAGTTTTTGTAATGGTTTATCTTTGTTCACGGTTGTTGTCTGGTTGATTCTTTTGTTTGGACTCTGTATTCTGCAGCTACAGAATGGCACAGCTGGCAGTAAGTGGGTAAGAGTACGGACTTACTTTTAACGCAAACGGAACGTTCTGAAACTGAGTTTTTATTCAGGCAAGTGAAGATTTTCAGAGTATTTATTTCAAAGGAAAGGAGCTTCCCTCCAAACGTCTGCTTCTGGTGGGACACGATGGGCTGAGGAGGAGCGCGGTGCTGGCTGCTGGAGTGCTGCAAGGGGCCGGCCCTGCCACGCTGCCAGTACTGAGAGCGCAGTGCGGCTTTTTGAATTGCTGTTCAAAACAGTTCCCCGTGGGAATGTTAATGGGCTGGGATTAATGGGATTTACTCTAGTTTTTCCATGCTGCTTGAGGTGTAAGAGGAGGCAGTTTCTCATTCTTGAGAAGTATAAGTACAGAACATATTGTTGACTGGAAGTCCTTAGACCATCTAGGACGTTTTCCCATAAGCTGTTAGGGTAATGTTAACATCAGGTTAAGAGAGTACTTGAGACATGTCATCTTTTCAGAGGGGGAGCTAAAGAGACACTTGAGTGCCCAAGAGGAGGTACAGCAGTGTGTATGGTACTTTGTTTCTCTCATCTGCTTCCTGTAGCCCTGTGTAGTGCTTCCTCTTGTTCAAAGCACTATAGCATTTCCGCAGGAAGCTATTTCCAGAGTTTTCAGCTTCTAAATGGTATGAGTGCAAGCTAAAAGTCTTTCTCCAAAAAGTAAATGCCCTTGTGTATTTTGTTTTATTAATATCTTGTTTCATATCAGGCTTGTCTAACTGGGTAGTATAATTATGCTACTGGCTTTAGGAATAATACGGAGAGTAGCTGAAACAAATGCCCAAGTGTGTTTAGGGAAGTAACACTGTATGGCAGCCATTGGTTATTCATTTATATTCTGCAGGAAAACCTGTTTTATTCAGAGCTCTTGGAAAATGTTCATGGAAACTTTCAGGGAATTAGGACAGCTGGTCTAGCAGACTTAGAAGTCGGCATCTCAGCCGGCTGGCAGGCATTCCCAGTGCCAACTGGCTCTGTAGCAAGTAGAGATTGCAACTGTGATTTTGGCTTAGGAAACCCTGTATATATAGAAGATGACTTGATGACAGACAAGACTCAATAAATCTGGTGACATAATTGAACTCTGTTAACCTCTGTTTGGTCAGTTGGGATTAAACATCCCCCTATGTTTTAAATTAAAATTCATTATTTTGTTCCTGGATTTTTTTTTTCTTCAATGCAAGTACTTAGTATTTTCCTCTCACTAAATCTTCTTTTGAAATATCTGTCAGGACATTATTTTAACAGATGATTGAATTAGATTTCAGCTACTGTATGTCATTGCTGATCTTTAGTCATTGTCAAATTTAAAATGAAATGTCATCTGGAAGTAAGTCATATGCAAAACTACAAGAGTTTGGCTCTGCATCTGTCATTAGACTTTGTGAATAATCAGATTTCCTGAGAGGCTGTGGATTTCTCACTTCATTGACTGACTCTTTGCCTTATAGTACAAAAATAGAGAAGGAGAAAAAAGAGCACGCTAAGCTGCATGGGATGATCCGTACAGAAATAAGTGGAGCTGAAATTGCAGAAGAGATGGAGAAAGAAAGAAGGTTCTTCCAGTTACAGATGTGTGAGGTAAGATTCAGCGTGAAATTCTTATTGTTTTGCTGATATTGTTAGGAAAACTCTGAAAAACACAATTGTTGATGGCAACTGTGATGTTTAAGGGAAATGCCAAGTTATTACTGGACTCCATTTGCTAAAACACTTTTTTTTTTATCCTGATATGCTAATTTGCTGGGAATTTAGATCTTTTGTAATTTCACTTAACAAGTAAGTTGTAGAATACCTAAGTAATGCAAAGCTGAATTAAACACTAAGAGATGATAATAAATAAGTCTTTACACTACTACTTCACTGTAAGTTATTTTAAGCCCTGGATCATTCTCTGAATTGTTCACTGTGCTGACAGCTGTTGCATTATTATGAGGAGAGACTCCAGTCTAGCACACTGTTGGGCTGGTGCTGAAAAAAAAGTGCTGAGGATGGAATCCAGTTGTCTTTCAAGATATTTCAGAAGGTTTCTACTTTGATTTTGCAGTATGTTAAATCTGATAGGAATATTTTTGGTCTGATTCGTTTAAGGGCATGTCAGGTTCCATGGTTGGGAATTCAAGTTGCTTTGTTTGTTCTTTGTCATTAAGTTAAAAATATACCATGGGTGTTTCTTTTGTTGTTACTGTGATGACCTGAGCCAAATTGCCTCATATGCCAACATAGCTTAACAGCAGTTGCTCTGAATACCACTTTTAGTAACTGCATGCACTGATACTTGATACAAAAGCTTCACATTCCTGTGGGGAGTCAGACTGATGAAGGGATTTGAGTACCCAGTAAACATATGGATGTTGCCATCTAATTGCCTATCTGTATCCTTCCTAAGAAAAAACCAGGAACAGATGCTTCTCTCTTCCTGTGTCACAGTAAGGGAGGAGCTCACTTTAGTCAGTTGTAGTGATAATAAAATGCAGGGTGAAGTCTGTGAAATTGAATCAAGTAACCTTAAATGTGGAACAGCTGAAGTGTATCCTGTATTTCTTCTGATTTTTGGAAAAATAAGTTTATACTTGGTTACTTCTGAATAGTCATAAGAGGGGACTTTGTTTTGGTTTTGTTAGTAAATCAGAAGTGTGACATATTGAAGTTGTATCAGAAGTACTGGCTAATTCTCTATAAACTGCGAAAGTGAACCGAATACCAGATGCCTAGAGCTCCAGTTTAAATTAACAGGAGGCAGAGAGGTGATTCTTCTAACTAAATGCTGTCCGGTGTGCAGGTCTACATTTTAGCTAATCATCTGCTCACCTGAACCAGCATAAAAAGCTGCAACATTGAAAGCTGGCACTTGGATACTGCTTTTTTTAGTGTGTTTAAAACATTTAGAGTATACTGCAGGTAGTGGAAAGCCAGATGCATCAGAGGATTGCTAAGACAGCATTCATTCCGTTGCTTGGAGGTCAGTGTCTAGGCAGGGGTTAAAAATTGTTGTCATTTAATGGGCAGTTAAGGACTCCTATAAATATTTTGTCAATCTTACTTCTGCTTGCATGGCTGATGTCTTTTGTGCTATGGTGTTCAGGGCAGGAGCTGTCACTTAATATGGACTTTGATTGTGCCTAACGCAAAAGGACACTAATTACACCTTTTATTAGCTTGACAGTAGATTTAAAAAATATCTTGCTAAACTGTAATTTGCTGTAATTATCATGTATAAGGAATTGATAGAGAAAACAATAAAATCAGAAGACAGATTTTTTTAAATGGTTAAAATAATCCCTCACTTTTTCGAGTAAACAGCTTTCTTCCTTAATGACATCTATTTATCAATGAATTTAACAGCTAGTGAGATAGATACCTGAATGGGCTGCTAGGTTTAAGAAGGGATTCCTAAATTTACCACACAAACACTTACGTGTTTCATTTAACACAAGCTTCCACTAGGAGCTGTGAAGGATGTTTTAACAATTTGAACTAATCATAGTGAATTATCCCCACACGGTATCAAAAATCAGAAGTGACAACAATTGCTTTTATGTGGTTAACCCTTGAAACATTCTCTTTTAGGTCTTATAAATCTGCAACTGTTCAAGCTTGTTGAAATACAAATGAAAATAAAATATAAAAAAATATTGTAGCAGTAATAATTAATTTCTTTTGTGAATTACTGTTTTAACAGTACCTGCTGAAAGTCAATGAAATCAAGATTAAAAAAGGAGTGGACTTGCTTCAGAACCTGATCAAGTATTTTCATGCTCAGTGCAAGTATGTTTTGTTTTTCTTTATGCCTACACAACAACTAGAGCAGTGTTTTGTTTGAAACTTTCGACATCTTCATAACACTTTTTTAGATTTTTTCAAAATTAATCTAAGAGTCAGCTTTTCTTGCTGATATCTTTTGACTAATTGCTTTTGTTGTAGATTAGTCACTGCTTTTGTTACTGTATTCTGAAATCTGTAATAAGGTGGAGCTTGTCCCATAGAATATAATTGTCTATTCCAAAGGAGTGCTGCACAGTGATTTGGCATATTTCATAAACTACTCTGGAAACAGAGCTATTAGTTTGGTCTATTAGTTAGTGATCCATTAGTTTTGATGGGCTTTTTTGAGTATGTCTAGCAATGATCTAAATTAATTCTGTGCTCGAGAAAAATAAATTGCATAAGCAGTGGGATAAAACCATATTGAAAGAATCACTCTTTTTCTAATTATTTGGAGGACTCAGTAATAAAACACAATGCTCTCATTAGAGTGATGTATTTTTTTACGGTACAGATCAATAATATAGCAATAAAGTCATGGCTATGAACTTGAAAGAGCTGCTCTTAACCTCTTCAAATCAGTAAATTTTCATCTTGAAAGACTAGTCTGTATCTATGTAGGATTGTTTCCTATATAGCTGGGTTGCTTTTAAAATCAGTTTCACTTGTAGTATGTCATTCATCTGCTCTGTCTATTTAATAAAATTTCAACAACATAAATGCTGTTTTGTATTGTCACTTTCATATCTGCTTCCCAGAGTGAAAATATTTTCTGTTGCAAACGGTGCAGCAATTTTTAATTAAATGTGTGTGTAGTTGTTGTTTCTTTAAATTTAGTTTTTTAAATCTCACTTTTATTTTTAAAGAGCTGGAATACTTAGCGTAGATAACATTACCATGCCAGTACAAAAACATACATGATACAATAAGATTTAGCATATTCTGTTTGTATGGAGGCCATAATTAATGCTTGGGAAACAAAGGGGTGTTCATTTAGTAGGAAGTTTGCATCAGACATGAAATTATTTGGCTCCAAGAAGTCACAATTATTTTACATCTACTAGAGCTTCTGCTGTTCTACAAATGAATCTTGCTTGTTTTGGGCCTTCAAAAAGTGGGATGAGAACCTGTGTGAGGTGAGAATGAGGAAAACTTGTGGCAGGGGATGGTGGCAATTCTGAATCTAACTGGGGATTTTGCATGTTAGAATAAACTATGATGTAAACAAAGAGGTGGATCAGTCAAAGGTGCATAAAAATAAATGTTTAATATTTTGAGGTTTATGGCAGAGCATAATAATATGCACATCTTCTTTTGGTGAGTTTTTAAACAGAAAATACAAATTAAAGATTAATAACAGTTTGCTTTTTGTTTTTATTTTGAAGTTTCTTTCAGGATGGGTTAAAAGCTGTTGAAAGTCTCAAGCCTTCAATTGAGACACTCTCGACAGATCTTTATACAGTGAGTAGCAGCCTCTCACATTTGTGTTGTAAGCTTAGTTTTTAGAGTAGAACTGTAATCACTTTGGTTCAGGTTGGCTGACTTTTAATAGTCAGCATTTTAAGCTTTTGAGTAGAGTTCTGGGTAAAATTTTGATTTAATATCATATCCAGAAGCCTTAGTTTCAGTTCAGGACCCCACTGTGTAAAATGTTAGAAAAACAGCCTTTGCTGCAAAATCTTTATTGGCACACTACTATATGGTTTCAAATGGAAAGCAAGAACAGTGTGAGGCAATATCAAAGTCAACCTAGCAACTTCTAGCCATTATCAGGTTTTCTGAAGATACAAAGGAAAATAAACTGATCACATTATCTTTTCTCTTTGTGTTTTCATTCTTGCTGAACATTTCTAGAAAAATGAACCAGTTAAGTAGCAAGTTTGGAAGAACTGCATTGAAAAGAAACAATAACGTTATTTTTAACCTGTGTTTTTCTTCATTCGAGATTAAACAAGCACAAGATGAGGAAAGAAGACAATTATCACAGCTTAGAGATATTTTAAAATCAGCACTCCAGGTTGATCAGAAAGAGGTGAGCATATAAGGCGGTTTAACTTTGGAATACCCATTTTACTTACTTCTAATGTAATGTTCTTATTTGAAATAGAGATATTTTAACTTTTACCAGCCATCTAGTTTCTTTTGTTTATTCATCTTTGTTTTGATGCTGATATTGAATGTTTTTAGCAAAAGCAGGTTTTTTTAATATGAATTCGCACTAAAAAGATACGAGGTTTACTGCAAAATAATTTCTTCTTGTTACCAATATTGCAAAATACCTAAGATGGTGCACTATCTGTGAACTAACAGACAATGGTGTCTTATGTTGCACAAACTGAGAATGGAAGAACTTTGGCAGTATCAGGGAGACCCCATTAGTACAATCTTATCTCACAATAGTACTTCAAACCATGTAAGGATTGTGCAAAAGTGAATTTCAAATTGAAAAACCCCTCATCATCATCTGTAAAAATGACAAGTTTGCTACTCTGCTGCAAGATGCCAGTTTTCAAAAGTGCAAGAGCTGGGTCAGTTCGGCAATCTAACAAATAAGTATTTTTTGAGTTTTGCTTATGTTTGCTGTTAGATTTAAAGAGTTTTGGAGTAGATTTGTTTGGCAATCTGATTTGGAAGCAAGCATCTTTTATATAATCTAGACCTAAATATTGGGTCTTTTGTTTCAGATTGCTAGTGCTTCCTCTTCATATAAATAAATACCAGACAGCTTCCTTTGTGTGGATGCTGGGTCATGAGTAAGTGATAAATGAACCTCCTCCCCCCTTTTCAGATTCTCTTTCTGAGAGGGATCACAATGAGATGGTTTAGTCTGTAGAGCTCAGACTTCCTTGATCTTTTCCGGTCTTGCTTTCATCTTCCTGTAAAGGTTGTGGTGACTTCTAGCTTTTACCAGTGGCCAGATGGTGCTTGTTGAGCAACCTAATCTAGTGAAAGATGTCCCTGCCCATGGCTCTGGCCTGGGTTAGACCAGATGATCTTTAAAGGTCCTTTCCAACCCAGACCATTCTGTTGTTTTATAACTTGGTGATAGGCATTGAAAGAGTCTTAACTGTTCTTCACTTTGAGGTGCCATTTGTCACAATGTGAAGTTTATGATAATGACCATTGTGTTCAAAGTCCCACACAGTTTGCAGGCACTCTCTTAGGATCTGCCTGGAATTAGGACTCACTGAGGGGTGCATCTGCTGGAAACATCCAAATCTGAGCTCTGTGGAGTGAAAGACTAGTGATCCTAGTGGAAACGGTGACTATTTTAGGTTCACCATTGACTGTCCACTCTCAATAAGGCGTCTTTGCTGTTTAGGGTGTGTTAGCAGGCTTCCTATTTTATTTGGTCTCTGTTGAGGAGATGTAATAGAAGCAGTTTGGTTTCATGGTTGCTGGGAATGTTACTTCTCTGTGTTTACTTGCTCATCAGTGATACTGATAGTAAATGTATATGGAAGATGTGATGAGCACACCTTTTCATAGACTGAAAAATGTAATAATACACACAAATTTATTACTTGTACTGGTTTTGTTCTATTAAAAATACAAGTGTAAAAATGCTTTATGCTATCTTAATTATTTAGTTATTTTTAAAGTTTTTTGAAGACATCAATTGATCAGTGGGATGTAAACAATCCTGGTGTAATTTACTGTATGACCCATTAATACTATTCTTGTTGCACTGTAATTTCCTTTACTATAACTGATTTCTTTTTCCTTCCTGAAATGCATTTACATTTTGTGACCGAAGTCTAGGAGAGTAAGTGTTACTATGTTTTAATGAAAATAATTGGCATGATTTTCATTCAGATTTCAAGCAACTGGATTTTTCCTTTGAGCTTTTTCCTGTTGGTATTAAAAGACTGGTTCTTTTTTTCTTCTCTTCTGTTTGCTGTATTACCGAAAAAAAACCCCCAAAACAAAAACTCCAACCAAAAAATGTTCTTGTATTGTTTTGGGGAAAGAAAATTGCTGTAAGACAAATTGGTGATTTCCTTTTAGCTCTCTTTTGGGAATTAAATCCAGTTGCTTGATTTGATGTTCTAGCAAGATTTTGAAGATATAAGTATTTTTAATTAAAATGGACTTAATGTATGAAATAATAGAATGCTGAATAATACTGTTTCTGTTGTGTTTTTTTAAAAAAAGACACAAATACTCTTAGTGAACCCTTTTTATTGTGCCTGTGTATATAGTTTCCTCCTACACAGAACTTCCTCAAACATGGTTTGTGTTGAAACTTCTTTTTGAAACATCATTGTGTGTACACCTTCATAATTTTTCATTTTTAAACTTTTATTTTTCAAACTGTAGAGCTCCTACAAGTTTTAGGGTCAACCTTAAAGTCACATTGCTTTCATTTTTTTCTTTCCCGTGTCCTCTCTAAGGGTAGGCTTACTGTAGCATTTAGATTTGCTTCTGCTGCTTCTACATGTTTGGTAGAACCTATAATCTACTTAGGCCATTGAAAAATAGGATAAAATTTGTGGGTTTTGACAAAAATTATGGTAGCTGTGCTATAGGAGAGGCTGCCTGTGAGTGGTTCTGGCAGATACATGTGTTGGAGGCTCTGTGGGGCTGTAGTAGATAAGGGATGGATCTCTGAAACGTCTTTTTGGCAATGTTCCTGCAAATGCAAGAGAAGCTGAGGCTCTTGGAGAGCTGTAAGGGCTTTTTGGCAGCTTTACGCACAGGAGTGATCCGGACAGTCTAAAATCCTGCTCCATGTGAGTTGTGGAATGGCTAGCCCAAATTTGTCGTGTGTAAGTTAAAGCACCTTGTGTGGAAAGTTCTGTTGTGTTCAGTGGGGCTGATAAACTGTTTTTTAGAATCTCTCTTATCAGCAGTCACAGTCTATCTTTGCAGAATACTGTTTTCAAATTTCTTTCATTTTTAGCTATGCTGTTCTGCTTGATTTAGAAGTCAGTCGGTCTTTGGAAGAAGTCATTTCAAACTTCTTCATGCTCGGTGAAGTGGTACACTATAAACATGCTACAATGAAATGACTCACCTTTTTCTTTATGCCTATCTGCATTTCAAAGCTGATAAAGTGGTCAAAGTTCAGTTTCTTAGGCTTGTGTACTTCACTTTGTTCTGATCTTGTTATGACAACGGTTAGGGATAGGTATGTCCTACATCCTGCGGTGATTTGTTTCCTCCCATAGGTAATGTATATTGTTGCTGCTCCTCCGATGAGGCCATTGGGTCTGACCCTGTTATCTGTAATTTGTGCTCCAGTTTATGTGCAATATGCAAACCAGAAATAAGGGGAGATCCTTTGGGGAGCCTGCATATGGAAAAGGCATGCTGAAACTGCCCGGAAGGATGTTAATTGTGATGGTTATTTGCAGTATGGCATTCCGTCTGCTAGCAGCTAGATCAGAATCATGAATTTGCTTGTCAGAGAGCTGTGGAAAACCATCACTTGTCAATCACGTTGGACACAATTGAGTTGGGCATGGCCTGAAACAGGGATTTAGAATTGAAAATCTCCTTCTCCTGTCCTTAAGTCCCTTTTGTGAAATAGTATTAAATTTTTTAAAGATCCTGTTCATAATATTGAATGTGTGGAAATACACGTCAGCTACAGCAGCTTCCTCTCTGGTTGAAATAAGGCAGGAAGCCTGTATTATTGGCTTGCCAGTTTGGCCAAGCACAGCGGCTGAGCGTAAACAACAGCTGAAGGGAGGTAGACAAAATGCAGCAGAAAATATTCCACAAAAAGTAGCAGCACAATGTTAAGTAACAGGAATAGTGCTATGAGCAGGGGTTGCAGGTCATCCGAAATCTTTACATAACTGGGGACGTGGAGAACTGAAATTAATTTCCTGTAAGGTCTCTAATCTTCTTGGGAATGGAGTTCCTTCACCGACTAATGAGAGACAGAGATCAAGGCATTGGTAGGACACAATAGGTAGTGTCAGATCAGATTTTCTTCGGAAGTCAGTAAGTGTATGCATGCAGTGGTTCTTAATCAGTGAGAAGAATTCTTTTTAACTGTTGTTCTGTTTTTATGGTGGACAGCCAGATGGCAAAACCAAATAATTCTGTGTAAACAGGCTTGGGGAGAAACGATAGACAGACTGGTCTGTCTATATGAAGGGAGGTTTTGTCAGGCATGGACATTTAAGTCATGGTTTTGTAGTGCCTTTAAAAGCCTGAGATGAATGTTGTAGCTACCTGTTACAGCTTCCTGGATCACTAGGTGAGAGACAGGGAAGTGGACACAGGTTGCTTCTACTGAAAAGGAGCACCCAGGAGTGCTGCAGCCTGCCTTGAGCTCAGCTCCCGGTTCTGAGGACCACTGAGCTCCAGCACTGTGTTCAGGATGAGCCTGGAATCCTGCAGCCTGGAGGTGTGGAGTCCTAGGCGCACTGAACGTGAGTGTAGGTGGTAGCTCTGTCCCTACCATCACATTTCAAACCTGCTGTGTGTTGCCACTACTCTTGGGGAGGGTCCTGAACAGCTTTGGCTGCATTAGTAGCCTTGGTAGCAGAACGTGCTGCTGGAGCTTGTAAAGGAGCAGCATTCCATCTGAGCTGGCATTCTCTGAGGAAAAGCACAGTCCAACTGCCTTCTTGATTTCTGTTGGTCTTTTTCCTCTGCTTATATCCAGAGATGTCTTATACTTAGGCTAATAATGTGTATAAAGCTAATTGTAATGAGAGAGAAACTATCTTCTTCACTTGTACTTCTTAGATCACTGTATATTTTATTGTGTGTACATTCTGAAAACCTAAAATGATTTATTTTATACTCCTAGTATATCTGAGACACGCTACCTCATCTTTTTAGCAAAAGGGGGATTTTTTAATCAAGTTAGTTTATTTCTTAATAGCTCTTAAGTTTTTGCTTAGGATAGCCCAGGTAGTCATTTAAGTGAGCTGCTTCATTTGTGGGTTTTTTCCTTGCTGTACTTGTATTAGCTGCCATATATAAAGTGGTGTTATTAAGTTCATAGAGCAAAGATCATAGAGAAGAAAACAATAAATATTCTAAGTTACTGGATGCATTGCGAAGTCCATCCCATCATGTTATTGCTGCTAGTGTAGCACATCAGATTCCTTATTATCAGGTTCTTATTTTTTAAGAAGTTGGGCTCTTGCAGCAGTGGGTTCTGCCTCTGAATAGTTCTGAGAAGAGTTTAGTTAATCCTTGTCACTTCCTGTCCCTGAATTCTACTTTGTTCAAGATATTTTTGTTTAAATTATTATTTCTATGGAAATAACTTTTCAGTTTTCCTGTACACCTCCTGAACTGTGTTTCCAGGAGGTCTCTTCTGCTTTTCAGAGAATAACTTGACTCAGTTTCCACCAGGAAAACCACTTCTTCAAATTTATGTATGTAATTTTTTTACAGTGGCAGGGTGCACTAGGAATTGCAGGTAATAATAATCTTTACTGTTTGTACACTGCAGTGTTTGCATGAGTTGGAAAGCCCGCTGCTCAGTTAACTTTGGGGTTAAAAAAAACCATACATTAAGTCTAATAGTAAAGTTAAATAAAAGCACATAAGAGGATTTTTATAGGTGTTAAAATGGCTACTACTCAAATGTTTTTTGTGCCCTCTGAAAAAAAACGGGATCTTGTTCTTTCTCACTGAGGAGTAAGAGTGCGCTTAATTTGGCCTGTAGGATTAGTGCAGGAAGGAAAGGCTCTGAAACTGTCATTAATGGGGGGGATGTTTTGTTTGAAAGTGTGGAATACATTAAAAATTGCTGTTCTGTATATTCCAGGAATCTCAGATGCGTCAGAGTACAGCTTACAGTTTACATCAGCCTCAGGGAAACAAGGAACATGGCACTGAACGAAATGGTAGTCTGTACAAGAAAAGTGATGGGTACGTACTCCTGGATTCTACTGAAAAAAATATTAGGTCCTAAGAGCTGAAGCAATGTAATACTAAACATTAAAAACTGAGTTACTTTTTTTGTTCTCCCTCTTTAAACCAGAATCAGAAAAGTGTGGCAGAAAAGGAAGTGCTCAGTTAAAAATGGTTTTCTTACAATTTCCCATGGTACAGTAAGTATTTGTTTACAGTATTTTATGTACATGGTTGCTAATACAAAAAGGCAAGCTATGCTGGTCTAAATTTGTAATTTGGAATTCGCTGGATTCCTGATGCAGCATTTTGAATATGACGGATACAGTTTTTTAAGGCAGTCTTTCAGAAATATATCAAGACATAGACTATCTAAAAATACAACTGTTTTAATGCTCATGACTGTTAATGGGGAAAAAATGTCTTCTTCAATGACTCATTTAGTTCATGTAAACTGTTCATATTTTACCAGACTATCTAAAAATACAAATTCTAACTTTGTTTTTTTGGAAAGACATGGTTGGGCACTAAGCCATCTTTTAGATATGGGTTAAACAACTTTTCCTATTTCCAAGACAAACTGAGCGAATGCTGAATCTCTTCTCTCCCTCAAATTTGCTGCTATATGGTAATCTGTTATGAAGGTAGCTTTGCTGGGGAATAGCTGTTGGGGAAAAGCAACTCTGAAGGCAACTTCTACCAGAAGAGAGAGAGAGATAAAAGTCCCTCTTTCTTTGCTACCAATATTTGAAACATATTAACAAAATACTAATATTTATACTGAATGTTTTAAAACTTCACACTTTCATAATTTGGACCTTTTACACTTGGTTTTGAACTCAGCTGTTTTTGCTTTCCCATAACTTTTTTTATATTGCTTCCTCAAGACTTCTAAGAAAGGTTCTTAAGGCAAGAATCAACTCAGTGACAGTATTTCCCATTCTTGGTCTAATAAACAGTCCTGTTGCTTGATCCTGTTACGAACCGTTCTGTTCTTCATCTTGTTATGCCTGTTGCTATGACTACAAGTTGACCCTGGCAGCAAAAATGAGTCAATCTCTAATTTGTGCATCTAATCACAAGCTGTTGCCTTCTGAACTGACAACCAGGAGTTAAGGAGGAGTGCAAACCCAGGCCTGCAAAGTAGAGTTATTACTATGACTTTGGAGTTGTCCACCAATTTATACCTGTTCTCATTTGAGTGTGTATTGTGTGCGTCTTAGTCAGAGAGAAGTCTACTAGTGTTTCTGTACTGGTGTATCCGTGTGCTGTAAATGTGCTTGGTACTGAACATGCTGTGTGGTACCAGTAGAGTGTAGCTTGGGCAGCTCAGAGCTGGCAGAGGCTCCAAAATCCACTTGCAGAGCAGAATTTTAAAACTTTCACAAGCAAGTACAGGGACTGAGTCTATCAAGATACTGTTGTTCTCTGTTTATAAGCTGTCTACCAGATGGTCTAACATTTTTAGAAGCAGTAAGTTCCCACTGAAATCAGTGGAGCTGTCGCTGGAAATCAGTTGCTAGGGTAGATACTTAAATATGAGTTTAGATACGTGGGTCTCACAGGTTTGGTCTTGGTCTTTTTATATTACAAAATTAAGAGAGTGCCTTCTTGTTTTAAAATACACTCCTAAAAAGTATTTTTACTTACTTGCTCACTTTACCCTTAGGTTTTGATGTATTGATGGCAGTTGTGTGTAAAAAAATGATGCTTGTTTCATAGGCATTGAAATGGGCAAAAGCGATTTCTTCTTGCTGAGAATTTTCTAGGCTTGCTCTGAATGTCTTCTGAGACTTCTGAAGCAACAACATTGATTTCCAAGCTTTTTCAGGGTTGATATGTCTTGGTCTCTAAAATATGATATGTCATTCTGTCCTCCCAGCTGTTCATCAAAATGATCCATCTCTCAGAAATTCAGTTGTCAGTTTTGTTTGCTTTATCAAATACAAATTTATAAAGGTTTTTCCTTTAAAGGCTAAGTATTCTTCATGGATTTCTGTTTGTTGGTCACGTAGCCTCTCTTTGAGGGATGTTTTTTTCAGTTAGTTCCTAGAACAGCTGTCTTCAGGCAGTTGCAGATGCTGTGTTCTGACTTAAACTTGCCTGCCAAGTGCTCTCCTGGTATGGATTGGGAGAGTATGGCTGGTTCTCTGTCAGTCACCCAGCTGTAATGCTGAATACGTGTGTCTGCATTTGGCGTATGTGCAGAAGTTACTCTTTTAGACAACTAAAAGCTTTAAAGAAATTGGCATTCACAGAGCAACGTGCAAGGTTATGGTTGGCAGAAAACCAGACACTGCTCCTTTGTGTAATTATTAGCAATTGGAAATTTTCAGACATCTTACCTGACTGCAATTTAATGTACGTGAATGAAAAAACAATGACAGAAGCAGATTGAATCATGTAAATGGGAATTCCCAAGTGGTTTCCAGATCAAGAAGTCCCAAGGGATAAACTTACATTTGAGGAACCCCAGGTTCCTCAAAGTTGATTTGTGTTTAAAGAGCTTAAATGGAATTGGCTGGCTGGCTGCAAAAACGGAATATGAGAGAAACTCATTATCAAGGAATCTTTTTTTGTTGTTCTCTCTTTACTGCTGGAAACTTTAATCATTATGATTAACAGGGCAATCTGAAGGCAAAAGAATCAGATTTAATCTTTTGATTCTTAAGTACTGTGATATCCAGAAAAAATGCACAATGAAATCAGCCAAGCAGTCTGTTAAGTAAGTGGACACGCTTGCTTGTGCCATTTGTAAAAATCAGCTCTGTATCATGGCACTCCTCAGTACTGTTTTAGAGGCCTAACCTGTTGATTCCATACACTTGCTGTTTGTTGCCAGACATATAAGAAGTCACTTCTCATGGATGGAGAGTTACAGTTTCTCCAGAAAAGGAACACAAGTTGATGCTGAAATCTGCATGTATGGCATGAGAGGTGGAGACACATCTCTTCATGGTGTTGGTGTGTTAACATCTGTGTCCAAAAATTCACTAGTAGTCTGAAATGTAATTGTCTAATCAGAGACTTAAGCAGGAAAATGAAACCCAGAGGTTTCAAACAAATAGTGTAATAGCAATTACGCATTTGTTACCATTTTCTACTTCTAGTGTCTCCTAATCCTGCCAGAAGTCTGGTACAACAGCCTAGTGTGGCTAAGGAATTTACACAGCCTTACTTCCCTTTGCCTTGAGGCTCTCACTTCTCCCCAAGCAGCATCTGCTGTGTGATGGAAGGTGTTTTCCACCAAGTAATGGGCATGTGTTAGGGAGCCAGGTGGGGAAAGACAGTTATTCAGCCACGGGATAAAAGCATGGATGTGGTGGCATCAGCCACATATGTCAGGGTTTTTAATACCCCTGTTAATGCTGACTTCAGGTTAGGAGGTGCTCAGTTAAAAGCTTTGGAATATGTTTGGATTCCAGAATTGGCACAGGATGTGTTGCAGCCATTTCTTTGGGTTCTCAGATCCTGATACAGAGTTCTTATGCTGCATTCTCCTGTCTGGAGAGACTGGCTCCGTGCTATTGGTCCTTCAGACCTCTCTGAAGCATTTTAGTGGATCCATTTACAACCTCCTATTTCATAAGTTATTGAAAACTAGTTAGGTCCTGAATGCACTTCAGATCCAAAGTCCTGGGGCAAGTGGATTCTTTCTTATTCTGAATTTACTTGCGTTTTTACATTCTCATAGAGCCTTTGAGAAAGGTTTACATGAGTTGCCCAGTGGCTTGTTTACCAAATATTTACATTTTTATTTTTGTATGCTTTATTTTGTATTTTCATAATAGGCATCTTCTGGACACTTCTTGGACAAACAGTTACATTAAAAATTAAAACACTGGAAGCTTTAGTGCTATGGATATTAAGTATATTTAAATATAACCAAGAAAATGGGCCCAAACTGGCATTTTCAAGATGCTTTCTTGTATGCTTCTAGTTACAAAGAACTTTTGTTGTTGATAGACTAAAAAAATGAAAGCTGTATGCACTTTTACTAGTAAAAGGAATGTCTGGAATTTGAAAAGCTATTTACTAGGCAGAGAATACAATGTGATTGTCAATTAACTGTCATTTTGCTGCCTCCAAAAGCTCTCTTGGGTACAATTTGCTTTACATTGCCCAGCAAGTGACCTGCAGGTTTGTTGTTTCAAAGCATGCATGACACTGTTATGTCTGCTGCTTATATTGGGCAAAGCATGAGCATGCTGTTTTTCAGGGTCACCATGCTTCATTGTTTTTATTTTTTAAACAGGAAAAAAAAATGTAGTTGTTTCCCGTCTTATGTTTTTGCATGGTTTTGATTTTTTACTGGTCTTCAGACGTGATGATGATGGTGTTCTTTTTTGGCCAGCTGCATCATTTTATCAGATTGTTTCAAGCAGATCTGTACTCTTCAGACTTGTTCTCCCTTTTTGAATGAAATGTTTTCATCAATAAATTGAGAAGAGATTGAGAAGATGTACATTTCTTATGATTCATTTCAAGCTAATTACATTGTGTGGTAGTTCAGCTTCATTTGATAATACTTCTTGTTTAGATTATTAAGCCTTGTTTTAGCAACTTGATAGATTAAAATTGTTAGAACTCAACAGTAAGTGTGGTAATGTGTTTATGTATATTGCTGTCTTTGTAATAGTACTTTCCTAATGATTTTTACAAAATACTGATTTTCAGATATTACTGTGTAGAGCAGACCCTCTCTGGGTAAATCTGCTTTCTCATTTAATTGTTCTAAAAGAAGAGTGAAATTAGTTATCCATTGTAGCAAGTGCAAGCCATTCCTCAAGTCAGGGTTGCAAACATAACTTCTCACTAGGTCCTGCCTCTGGTCTGTAGGACAGGTGAGTTAAGGGAAAGAAGAGATTAGCACAAAGATGCTATTTGAAAAGTCTTTCTGGCCTTTATAAGACTTTTTAAAAATTGTGCATTTTGCTTTTGTAAAACATTGCCACTTTTTGTTCAATAAGGGACTGAAATAGCTGAGAGGAATGTGACTAGAAAATGTATATCATTATAGAATATATTTTGTTTCACTGCACTTTTTGGTAATGAACTATCTCAGTTCAGTTTTGCAAATGTTTCTTGAGAGATTGCTCTGTGCAGACTTCTTAACTTCCTTCAAAGTGTCCCTTTAATGAGTTAAAAATTGAACATTTGTTCTAAACTGGTTATCTAGGCTCTCTTCAAAGACGTTAGCAGGAGTCAAATTATTTCATTGTTGGAAACCTAGAAAACTAATTTTTTTAAACTAGACTTCTAAATGTTAGAGGATTAAATTTACGTAAAATTAATCTGTCTCTTTGTGATACCCCATTCCTTCAGATAAGTGTTACTGGTAAGGTGATCAGAGTACTGATAATTAAAATGATTTTACCCCTCTCCCCTTTCAAAATCCCAGTGTCTATCCGGTTACCAGTGAACAAAACAGCCAAATATAAGAAAATGTAGTTTACAGACTATGATGCAGAAGAAAACATAAATCAAAACCCGAGTATCTTAAAAATTAAAGTAACAGCCATTTGTCAAGTCTTTTTGGCCAGTGGGATGTTTTCCTGGTTTTGGACTCAGTATCAATATACTAAAATGTGTGCTTTGTATTCAAACAGGCCAACCGACCGCCAGCAAAGCTCAATCTGTTAACCTGCCAAGTGAAAACAAACCCAGAGGAGAAAAAATGTTTTGACCTCATATCACGTAGGTTTGTTGTTTAGGTCTTTTTACTTGCAGCTAATATCAAAGGATTTTGCATTATTTGTGTAGATGTGTCGATAATCCTCTTAGATATTTTCGCAGTTGTAAAATGTTTTCCTTTATAAAATGCCCTTCCTATGACGATTTACCATTCCACTATTTTTGGTATAATGCAACTTACCTGTTTCTTTGAAAAACCACTTGTTTTTAAAGCTACCTTTACTCCTTCATTCTGTATAATTCCGTGCTGCCTTGCAATAGAGTAACAATATTTTTGCTGTGACATCACTCGTTTTGGAAATGTCATAGCTGATCATCTTGGAAAGTTACAACTTTTGTACAAGGTCAGAAGAAGCTTTTAAAGCATGACAAAGCTTCTTAAAATTTAAGCACAGTGCTTGCTGTGTAACTGTGAGGAAAATGCTGAAAACTTTTAGTTTTGTTCTCTCACAATAGATACAACAGTGAGATTGAAAAGTCTGCATATTAAAACCACCAAAACTGAATACTTTTGGGAACTGAACTGGGAGAATATGAAATTGTGTAGTATTTTCCTCCCTTTGTTTTCTCACTGGAACGTTTTAGTGTTATATTTATTATTGCTCAATAAAAATGCATTGCTAAAATATGTATCTCAAATTATTTGGGGAGAATAATATAAAACTGTTCCTCATTTGTTCCTTGGTAGCATAAAATTCTTTTCTATTTGTAAATGTAATATATACTACTTATGTTAATGGATTAGTTCTCATTTATGCAACATACAGCTTCTCCGTTTCTATACGAGCAAGTGTGGTCTTCCCTGTTTACTTTTGCACTTTCTTTCTTGATCGATTACCTTGCCACATTTTGCCCAATATCAGCTATCACAACATCATAATTTGCCCTGTCATATATATGGTAAGGCATAAGCGGCCTCTTAGCCTTCTCCTGATCACTTTTTCACTTTGTTTTAGAGTTTAAAAGCATTCTTTGATTTTTAAAAACTGCAAAATGCTGGTTATGGCAAGATAAAATCTCTTATTCTTTATCTGACACTTTCCTTTTTGTCCTTCCATGTATCCTCACTCTCATAACATTTTCTATGTTTTAAACTATCTTTTAATACCTTTTGTGCCTGAATATTTTTCAAACTTTAGGAATTATCGACCTGTAATATATTTTTGCCAGTAGCTTTACCTCTGTTCTTCTCATCAACTGTACTAATTTCAACTCCCAACTCAATCACCAAACTGTATCATACCTCATTTGTTTCATAGACTTCAGATATATTATGCTTTTTTCTTTAATAACACATTATGATAACAATGGTAGAATTATGAAAGTAGTAATAAATTTAAATTTTTTTAGCTTGATTTAATTGAAACAGCTTGGGGCTTATCCTGATTGTAGTTTGGACTTTGTGAGATTTGTTTTGTTATTTTTTAATACTGTGGTTTTAAGAACTCATTTGGAAACTTTAAATCTTACTTATATATGCAGAGAAACTGAAATATGATCTCTATATTTTAGTCACACACACCACCACCCCCAGCAGAACTTTAGACTTGTGGTTACTGAGCTTATCTCTAGAACATGGAAAAACTAGTATGCTGTCCTTCTGCTTATGTGATAGAAGCACAGCACTGAAGAAAACAGTTTCTGTTCAAAGAACGACAAGCCACCTTGTGTAAATATAGGTATAAACATAGATTACTTTTTGCCTGTCAGCGCTCCAGTGGAGACTACAGACCTCAGGAGTCATACATCAGTTAATTGTAGATTTTTCTGAGAGATTTCTGCAAAATAATTTTTTCAATAGTTTTTTTAATCCGTATGTGAATTATTTATTGTGCAGATGACAGGACATACCACTTTCAAGCAGAGGATGAACAGGAATGTCAAATGTGAGTTACTTTGCTAATTGTATTTCTGATACTGGTGTTCTACTGAGACATTGCCTTGAACTTTAGAAGTGCCAAAACATTTAATAGCAAAATATTACTGCCATTTTAGATGGACATCTGTGCTGCAAAACAGCAAAGAGGAAGCTTTAAATAATGCATTCAAAGGAGATGATAACACAGGAGAAAATAATATTGTCCAGGAACTGACAAAAGAAATTATATCTGAAGTCCAGAGGATGACTGGAAATGATGTGTGTTGTGACTGTGGAGCACAAGGTGACTCAATTAAGCATATTTCTAATTGGTAAAAATTCTGTATCTCATGAGAGTATTTAAGCTGATGTTTTATGCTTTCACTTTTTACTCCTTATCTCACAAAGGTTATACACGTAGTAGAATAAACCGACAATTTAATTACACTACTTCAGTAAGACTGATTTGCTATATCCGTATTGTCAGTGGGGAGAAAAATTACAAAGCAGCTTATTTTTTTTCCCATATATTTTGCTAATTATAACTTTTGCTTGTATAAATCAATCAAACTTATTTCATTAGCCCATATTTTATGTAAGATTTAGGTAAAACTGGACAGCAGTAAGATACTTCAAGCATTTTCCTAACACACCTCTTTTTTTTTTCCTTTTCCTTTTTATGTTTGACTTTGAGAGTGAGCCAGGGAATAAGTCTAAGACTGCTCTGGATGTACCTGCTGGCTATGGTTTGCAGTGTCGGTTTTGTTGATCAATGATTTTTTACTTCAATCTTTTCAAATTATTTTTTAAATCCTGCTGTTTCCTGTGTTCTTTTATATTACAGAGGCACTGCAGGACTTAAAGTTTTTTGTTCTGAAGCTGTAGCTGAAAACATCAGATTTGAAGCTGTGTGCACTTCATAAATCAATAGTAACTTCCAGCAATAGATACTGTGTAAAACTATGGGAAGAGTCAATCCTGCTGTCTTTAAAGGAGAAGACTCTAAATAGCTATTACCAAACCTTTATCAAATAAATGAAATTCTAAGCTGACTAAATCTTCATAAATTCGTTATTTGTCTGGAAGATGAGGGAATGTTATAGTAAGAATACAAAATACCAGGAGAAAAAAAAAAAGCGAGGTTAACAGAAGGAGAGGAATGAACCTCAGTATCTTTGAAATAGTTGAGTGAGAGTCCATTGTGGTGTGGTGCTGTGTGTATACTTCAGAATCACTGCTGCTTCACTTAGTCTAAAATCTATACTTGAAATCAAAAAAACCCCCATAGGCATTGTTATTTCAGTTTGAACTACACCTATAACTCCAACTGAGAATGTGACCCAATATATTAGAGGTGGAAAAATGCAGTTCCTGAAGGCCATGTGGAGAATGACAAACTGGACTGTCTGAGCAGCTCCCTTGGAGAGGGGTAGTGTCCTTTACAAAACATAAAACTAAAAATTGGATCTTCACTTCTATTAAAAAAATCTTGGTTTGTGTTCCCCAGTAGAGTAAATGTAAAGTAATTATTTTTTAAAAAAAACCTCGTAATTCACATACAGGGATCTTATTTTACAGAATTTCTTTTCTGTACACTACATTTTCTAGAATGAAATAGTTACCAGAATAAATTTTAATTCTGTGGGTGCTTTCTGTTTCAGATCCTACCTGGCTTTCAACAAATCTGGGAATTCTAACTTGCATTGAATGCTCAGGAATCCATAGAGAACTTGGTGTTCACTATTCCAGAATGCAATCACTTACGTTAGATGTGCTGGGAACATCTGAACTTTTGGTAATCAAATTGCTTTTATTAACTTGGAAATAGTACTATAAGATAATTGGAGCACAAGTGTATTTTTGTCACTTTAATGATTCATACTTCCAATCTTGAAAGTTGCCTCTGGATAAACATAATTTAAGAAAGTTTAATTCTTCAAGTTTAAGGGAACCTTCTGGAACATAGTGTCTCACTGTAAACTTTGCCTGATCTTAGAATTCAAATTAGTAGAGGCTTCATTTGTTTTGTGTTTCCAAGTCTTTTTATCCTTGGTTGCTTTTTAAAAGAACACAGCTGTTTGACGTATGAATATGCCTCTCAGATTCACAAATACTTATCCCATTAATTATTTAGCATTATTTTAGAAAATAACTTTAATCCTCAAAGGAAGAAAATGTATTCAGCTTTGATACACAAAGACATTACCACATATCAGCTGCTCTGTTCATATGTGTGTTCTTACCCAGCACAAAGTATTTTGCATTTATTGTGTGAACTGGTGTCTCGATGGATTATTCTGCAGTTACTTTTTTGTGTATTAAATTGCAGCTGAAAACTGACATGCAAAAAGATACCTAATGTGTACATGATTGCTGACATAGGAGCAGAACTAGGAATCAGAAACAAAAAGTCCCAACTCCCATTTTCCCTTGTCTTCCCACTAGTATGTGCGTGGCCAGTAATGGAACATATTTATTAAGTGAATTGTGGAATTTTTTTTTAATCAGCTCGCAAAGAATATTGGGAATGCTGGATTTAATGAGATTATGGAATTCTGTCTGCCATCTGATGAGATGGTCAAACCTAATCCAAGCAGTGACATGTAAGTAAAAAGCTACTGTGTCTGAAAAAGGCAGGAATTTAATTTAATATTGCTAATGGGTTGTGCCATTATGGTTTGCACAAGCAGGCCATGGGAAATGTATTATGACTTACAGATAGCCTTATAGCCAAGGAGTAAACCTTTTTTCTGATGTTTTGCATGTCTGTTTTATTGAACCTTATCTGATTGTACCTTCCTTAATAGTAAGGATTATTTTACCAACTCTCTGGATCACGATTTGTAGGACAGAAACAAATGAAACATGACTTGTTGGGAATTTTTAAAGACATAGAAGGGTAGAGATTAAAAGCAAAGCTATTAATTTTGTGTTATTTAAACACAATTTAGAAATTTGAATAAGATACACATTTTACCTGAAAGATACTGAACACCCAGTGTTTGGAAACTATGGCTAGGACTTAAGTCCATAACTATGGAATAAAGACAGAAAATTTAATTGAATTCCTCGAAAACACTGAACTGTGATGGCAGAGGCACAGCAAGGACAGCTGCCTACTTGGCTGGATGCTGCTCCATCTTAGAAGAGGTTGTAAATGATACAGAAACAAACCCAGAAGAATTGGCTTTGGATGAAGCTGTTCTTACATTTTCTGAAGCTTCACCATTTTGACAGAATCAATGTTAAACCATGTGGTTTAGATGATTTTTGACTACTGCTATCAATAATAATACAGAATATTAATAATTAGAATTGCTAATAGTTTTACTGAATGATAAATCAATAGCATGAGAAGACTTATAAAATGATATTTTAAAAAAATCATTTAGTTTGATGCATCTACATATCAAATTTGGGGGTTTTTTTAAATGAAATGAGAATATAAAGACAAACACTTCTTAAAAACTATGAAGGAATACTGTCATCTGCTTTAGGAACAAGAGCTATCCATTGATTCAATTTATCAGTATTTGGATATTTTTTATTTTTGCCCATTACATAGTATCTAGATGCTAAAGTGTGGCTTTTCTGAATGTCTTCTCTGCTGTGTCATGTACATCCCAAGAGCTGGTAAGGAGTTAGGCCTTTCGGAGGCATGCAAGCTCCTCTCTTGCTGTGATGGAGGAGTAGTCATTTTTTAGTCGGGTATCTACAGCAAAAGTGATAACTCATGTGCTGATTCAAGTGCATTAAGTTTTCACCTCAGTTTAGAGGTGAAATTTAAAACTCCACTACATCCTCCCTGTTAGGGTTGTGGTGAAGAGTTGCTTTACAGAACACACTGCTGTGAATGCAGATCCAAGGACTGAACAGTGTGTGCAGAGGTATAAGACAGAATTTTGTATCCCATGCCTTCCATCCCTTTCCAGCATATGTGGGAGTACAAGTCCAGTAAATAAAAACCTGCCAGGCTGCTGTTAGCAAACCAGCATTATGAAGCTTTGATGTATCTTCAGCACATAGAGCTGGGGTAATCTTGATCTCAACTTCACACCAGCATTCAGAGTGGAAAATTCATGGTCTGTCTTCGTATTGGATATTTGATTCATCTTCTGTAGCTACATTTCATACTGGAAATACAAGACTGCATGTCTTACATGCATATTTTAAAAGAAGAATTACCATAATGAATGAGAAATAAGTCTTTCCCAGATTTTATTTCAAATTGCTTGCATGTATTTATGGAAATCCTAATGTGTATCTTCTGCTAAAAGTTACAGAAGTAAATTATATTCCATTTCAGGAATGCAAGAAAAGATTATATTACTGCCAAGTATATTGAGAGAAAATATGCAAGGAAAAAGCATGCTGACAATGCAGCTAAATTACATGCTCTTTGTGAAGCAGTCAAATCAAGAGACATTCTTGGATTAGTCCAAGTATATGCTGATGGTGTGGATCTGACAGAAAAAATTCCACTGGCCAATGGCCATGTAAGTGTAATTTTTCTTAGAAAGTTGTTATAAGTGCAATATGCTTTCATTATTTAAAAAAGGACTATTTTTTTCTTATTTGAAAGTAAGACTTGGTATGCTGTTCTGAACATTTGTCTTTTTAATGGTGAAATTTAACAATAACAAAAAAAGATATTAAAGTTTAATCTAACATTATTTCCAAATGGTGTCATACGTTAAATGTATTTAAACATTAAATTGTTCAATAATCTATTCATTTTCAACCCATTTGTTCATGTTAAAAGAGCAAAAGGGAAGCAAAATAAATCTTGAGAAGAGATATTTTAATGGTAACATGGCTGAATAATTTGAAAATAAATGTTTTAATTGACCTAATTTATGTCTTAATAAAATTTCTGCTTCTCTGTAGATCAGCAGAAACAAATGTGTTATTTTGTTTTATTCTTAGGAGCAAGATGAAACAGCACTTCACCTTGCTGTTAGGTCAGTTGATCGAACATCCCTCCATATAGTTGACTTCTTAGTGCAGAACAGGTAAGTGTATGGAAAACTATTAAATTATTATTTGTACTACTTTTGTGTCAGGTAATACAAATACTAAAACTAATTCTTTAGTACTTAAAAATGTAATTTTATTCTTTGAAAATCTTGTAATGAGAGAAGTTTATTAATATAGGGTAGGAAACTAAATTTATTCAGCTTTCTTCTTCTTTCCTATACTCCAACAGTGGCAATCTAGACAAGCAAACGTGTAAAGGTAGCACAGCCCTGCATTACTGCTGTCTGACGGACAACGTTGAGTGCCTCAAACTGCTGCTGAGAGGGAAGGCTTCTATTGAAATAGGTAAAAGGGTAAAGTGTACTTCAGTTTCATATTTGTCACTGCTTCAGATAAGAAACAGTGAAGGTGGAATAAGTGCATTTTCTCCTCAATTGTTTATTATAATTCTGTGAATGTAATCTACCTTATAAAAAATCAATATTCACTGTTTATTTCAAGTTTAAAATTGACTTATGTATTACACTTGTTTTTTAAACAAATTTAGATCAGTGAGTATCAAGATTTTTAACTGGTATCTTGTTATCTACTGCCATTTCACGGCTATTATTCCATATTTATAGCATGTTGAGTTGCTACTGCTTGTCATGTTCAGAGGGTTGGTATGAGTTGAACATACATATGAAAGAAAGAGGTGAATTTCAGAGTGTGTTGGTCTAGTTCTTTACAATGTACCTGTAGGTTTGTCTTTAGTAATGGACTTTCTTTTCTTGCTGTAATGCAGCTAATGAATCAGGAGAGACGCCACTTGATATAGCTAAACGTTTAAAACATACTCATTGTGAAGAGTTGGTAAGTGTTGCATCTTTCTGTGTGTTTGTGCATTTATAAGCAGAATCACATCTGAATATTTAACAGTTTACAGCTGAATATTCAATGAAAATATTCCAGATAGAATAATTGTGTGCTTAGAAATAGTTACATACTTATATCAAGTTATATGCTTTTAAGAAGAAAATGATATTTCTTTTTAGATGCTTTGAAAATGCTAAACTACTTGGGGTCATGGGATGATTCTGTTTAAGCTGTTAGTCCCAAATCCACAAGAATGATCCCCTCAGTAAGTTTGCAGATAACGTCAAGTTGGGTGGGAGTGCTGATCTGCCTGAGGATAGAAAAGCTCTGCTGAGAGATTTGGACAGGCTGGATCGATGGGCTGAGGACAACTGTAAAAGATTCAACAAGGCCAAGTGTTGGGTCCTGCTCTTGTGTCACAACAACCCCATGCAACGCTACAGGTTTGGGGAAGAGTGGCTGGAAAGCTGCCCAGCAGAAAAGAACCTGGGGATGTTGGCCAACAGCCAACTGAACATGAGTCAGCAGTGTGCCCGGGTGACCAAGAAGGCCAACAACATCCTGACTTGTATCAGAAATAGTGTGGCCAGCAGGACTAGGGAAGTGATCGTCCCCCTGTACTCAGCACTGATGAGGCCGCACTTTGAATACTGTGTTCAGTTTTGGGCCCCTCACTTCAAAGAAGACATTGAGGTGTTGGAGTGTGTCCAGAGAAGGGCAACAAAGCTGGTGAAGGGCCTGGAAGAGCGGCTGAGGGAACTGGGGTGGTTTAGTCTGGAGAAGAGGAGACTCAGGGTACACCTTATCACTCTCTACAACTGCCTGAAATGAGGATGGAGTGAGGTGGGGGTCAGTCTCTCCTCCCAGATTACAAGCAATAGGACAAGAGGAAATGGCCTCAAGTTGTGCCAGGGGAGGTTTAGATGGAATATTAGGAAAAATTTCTTCACTGGTAGGGTTCTCAGGCACTGGAACAGGCTGCCCAGGGGAGTGGTTGAGTCACCATACCTGAAGGTGTTTAACAGACATGCGGGTGAGGCCCGCCCTTAGTGACATGGTTAGAGGTGGACTTGGCAGTGCTGGGTTAATGGTTGGACTCTACGATTTTAAGGGTCCTTTCCAACCTAAATGGTTCTGTGATTCTGCCTGACATCTCCTTGAAATCTGATCGCTGAAGTACTTTTTATGGGTGAATGACATGGATGGAGGCCATTTTCTTGTTGCCCAAAGAAGTTGTAGATGCTTCGATTGTTGGAAGTGCTCATTGTCAGGTTGGAAGGGGCTTTGAGCAACACGATCTAGTAGATGTCCCTGCCTATGGTGGCACAGGGGCATGGACTAGGTGATCTTTAAAGGTCCATTCCAACCAAAATCATTCTGTAATTCTATGAAGAGAGGTCGGCTACCATTACTACATTTGGTAAGCAAGAAAAATGGATTAGTAGAGGTCAAGACTTCTTGGTAAGTGAGTCTGATTCAAAAAAACAGCCGTTGCGGTTAATGTCTTTGACTTGCAGTTTCTAAATCAAATCAAATAGGATGTGGTGCTTGTGAGAAAATGGAGAATGAACCTGCAACAGAGAACGGACCTACAATGGTTAATGAAAAGCCTAGTTGCTTTTGATTTATTTGTGTTGTATTTGGTCACAGAACTTAATTCTTTAAGCTTACTCCAGTGCAGTAACTTTCCAGAACACTGAAATCTGTTTACAAAATAGAAGTAATATATGTGCTTAGAAACAAAGGTTCCTTCTGTATGTGGTTTTTGTTTGGTTTTAAATATGTGTTTTTAAATAAATACTGCACATAACAGTCTTTTTTTCCTTAGCTTACTCAAGCACTGTCTGGAAGATTTAATTCTCATGTTCACGTAGAATATGAATGGCGGTTACTGCATGAAGATCTGGATGAAAGTGATGATGATGTGGATGAAAAGCTGCAGGTTTGTATCAGTACATTATTTTTTTGTACACGTATCTGTGCAAGCATGACATTTATGATTTCAATAACACCACTTTTTACTATAGGTATGAAGACAGTGTGAAATAAAGATCTGTAGTAAAATGTAGTAACTTAAATTTTAGTTCCTTAGATTATGTTTTGTCTTCTTTTTCCCCTTTAATATAAGGTATGAAACATACGACCATGCTGTGGTGATCAAATTACAATTAGCTAGATGTGGTATCTTTTTTTTAATGTAGTCAGCAGTTTGTTTCAGTGCATCAGGACTATTTAGATCTGCTGGTCATGAAGCAGAAGTAACATGGGCTAAGAAAATTGCCTTTATAGAAAGAAGCACTTTATAGCATGTCCTCATGCTTGTGAAACAGCTCCAGTCGTTCGCTTTAATTTTGGAATGGTTTATGCGTTGGCTTATCTTCAGTGGAACTAAACTTGTGCATTTAAATAAGCTACATCCATTAACATTAGGGTAGGGTCTTCATTCTGAATCTTCATATAAAAATAGTTTTGATTTTCTCCCTTTTCATACCTGAAATTTCTGGTGATGTTGTGGTGCTGTTGGGTCCAAAATCACAGAATGGTAGGGGTTGGAAGGGACCTCTGGAGGTCATCTGATCCAACCCCCCTGCTAAAGCAGGGTCACCTAGAGCCAGTTGCCCAGGACCATGTCCAGAGGGTTTGTGAATATCTCCAAGGACGATAATATTACAAGTATTATAAAGTATTCCAGTAGCATAGGAACTTCATTGCATTTTCAAACTTTAGTTTCCCAATTTAAGGACCAACTTCAAAAAGTATTTAAGCATCTAAACATACAGACAGGGAACAAAATGCCATATTTTAATACCTGAAGAACACCTAAAAATGGCTTGGATTTCTAGAGACCAAGTAATCTGAAATGACATATAGGCTCCTAAATACTAATGACATTCTGAAACATTCATAATTTGAAGTACGCTATATAAGTATTGAACACATTTTTGTTCTTTTTGTGTGTGCAGTGTTATAATTGCTTACACCTTTTCTGCTTCCTTAATAAAGCGCAAGAAATACCAATAGGCTTTATATTAGTTAATCTTCAGATGTTAGCACAATCTTTTCTCCTCTTAAAAGTAGCTAACAAAAAACCCTCTCTTCATTGGGTAATGAAATTTGCATTTTTTTCTTTATACAAGTTTTAGCATTTTAATACTTCTCTTGCAAAGTCACCCATCTCACTAGGGCATGAATTGCTAATACTTACTTAATAACGTAAAACCAAATCTTGTGTGTTGGGTTTTTCTTTGTTTTTAGAAATGCTAAAACCTGACAGTCACGAGTTCGTTTTCTTTGCCTTCACAGAATGTCTTTATAAATTCAAGGTCATCAGACCATTGAATTGGCTTAATGTTTTGGAGACTAATTTTGACATCAGTAAGTTTCCTCTGTTGAAAAATACCATTTTTGCAAGATCTTGTCTGCATAAGATTCTTCTCCCCATGTCCTGTCATTTTAGTTCAAGATAGCTATTACCTCTGGCGCTTTACTTGAACTAGTTAGCAACAAAGAGCAAAAAATGTGTCACAAGCCATCCCTTTCAAAGCACAGTTGCTACCTTCTGAGACTCTCCTTAAGATTTTTCTTGAGAATTTTGGTATCTGTGCAAGAGTCTTGCTGAGCTTTCATATTATATCCCAGTGCTTATGTATTCCTATATATTGTATCATCATTCAGGTAATAACAGCAGTAACAATGACCTTTTTAATAAAGGAGTTTGAAAATGTCTGTTATGTTTTAGAGATTTCAGTTTCTCCAGCTGTAAAACCTTTTGGGTAATTTACAACTAGATATCTAGCAAATCCCTTTCTCGGGCACTCTACATGTGTATTTTTGATCTGTTTTTTCCTTCTCTTCCTTCACTGTTGCCAGTTGCCTTCTGCAGTTGAGCATTCTCTTTTTGGCAGGTCCCTGAGCTCCATCTTGTACAGGATGTTAACTGCTACTCAGCAATGAGGCTGCGGTAATGAAACTGCTACTTCACTGCCCACTATTAATAGGCTTATACTACAGGGACTTTTGAAAGGAGATTAAGGACTATTAATCACAGACTGGTGTCTGTGACTACATTGAATGCACTGGTGAATACTGATGTTGCTTGGGATCACATCAGAGTTTTGTTTATAGATGTCAAGCTATTGAGCTTGTCTCTCTTTCTGGTAAAGTGGTTGACTAGATTTTGTAATATTGTCAGAAAAGGTCATGTCTGACATTGAAGTTCTTTTAGTCCAGAATTTTTCATATGAAATAGATCCTTACGTAAAAGTAGGCTGAGACAATCCAGCTGGTTTCTGCTGCTGTTCCACACCCTGGCTGCCTAGTTCCAACCTCATCTTTTGCCTCCATTCTGGCATACATTTGTCCCTGTACTGAGCTGTCTCAGTTTGGTAAACCAGGGAAAAGCTCAATCAGCAAAATCAAAAAGAACTTTCTAGTGGTTTAGGAAGCAGTGGGCTGAAACCAATACCAGTACCAGGACAGTGGAGAGGTCAGGGAATGGAGAGTGTCAGCCAGTGAGTAGTGAGGCTGCTAAATCAAAGTAAAGGTGGGGATTAATGCGCCTGGCTGCCATGGACATCGTTCTGATAAACCTTTGAACTATAATGCTTTGCTATAATATGTCTGAAGGCCCTACATGATCAGTTCAGAGTAAGCATTGAATATAGTCAGAGGAAAATCTATTGCTTATTTGTGATATGATTGGTGTAAATCTTTATTCTGCCTAAATGCTATTACTATAAATGATTATTTTAATTTCATACAGACAGCATGTCTGTGACATGCTTATCTAACAGTATTTCTAAAGGCATACTTATGCTCTCTGAGCTATGGACTGTTACAACCCATTCCTGTATTAGCCACATGAATTTATAACTCCAGCTATTTTAATTATCATTTGATAACAGTAATTACTGTGCTTGCTGTTGAAACAGGAAAAATAATGCTAAGTGTGCATAGCAAGCAGAGATTTGCTGTAAATCTCGAAGACAACTAATTAGATCTTATTTTATAATGCGAATGGAATGAGCAATGTTCCATCCCAGCTGCCAATTGAAGCAATCTCCTGAACTTGTCCAGCGATATTAGTGAGCTAAACAGAGTTCATCAAAAGTTTTGGCTCCTAATTTGTTGTATAGGCCGAGCTACAGGTAAAGTACTTAGTTGCAATTGTGCCTGGTTTTTAAGATTGTAGTCATCTATTTGGGATCTAATGCAGCTAAACTTCAGATGAGGCTTAGGAACTTCAGTTTTTTAGTTACTTTTGAAAATATTGCCTGATATTTTGATGCAGGGAATCATTACTTGATACAGTCTGAATATCTGTATTGATTATAGGAGTATAGTACTGTGTATATGAGTATACAGTATTATGCTATAGTAGTATACTGCGGGAGAAAGTGAGAAGATGGTAATTGTTTTGAAATTCAGTTCACATTTAATCTTTTTTTTTGTTAATGTGCGCAGTGACTTTGTCTTGACGAGGGTGTAATGTAGGTTTCTGATTACTTATTAAAAGCAACAAAAATGCATTTTGGAAACCATTTTTTCTTTCTAGAAACTAATAACTTTCTATCAACTAATAAATAAAATGAGTACAACTAATGTGGTATCAGTGAGTACTTTTGTTATTGTGTTTAAGCAACCCAGTCCCAATCGGAGAGAGGACAGGCCCGTCAGCTTCTATCAACTTGGATCAAACCAACTTCAGCCTAATGTGGCATCCTTGGCAAGAGATGCAGCGAACATTGCTAAGGATAAGCAAAGAGGATTTATGCCAAGTATATTACAGAATGAAACATACGGAGCAATACTCAGTGGCAGTCCACCTCCCATTCAGCCTGCAGTACCTGTGACAAGTAGCGCACCTCCTCTACCTCCAAGGAATATTGGCAAAGGTACTAACACCAGAAAATGTCATTTTATGTTAGAAGAATGGGATCATAACATTTTTTTATTATTACATTCCTAGGTTTTCTTTTACAGTTATTTTGCACAGGTAACTATTGGAACCATTTATTAATGACTTAATTTTATATACTTGAAGTGAATCTGCACAACCTGTTCTGAGCTTGATTTTCAGTATACCTGCCAGAAAGTACAGAACAGTGTTTGGGAAAACAATGCCCAGGTAACCTCAGTAGAGTTAAGCAATTTATTTAGAGGAGGTCTGCAGTCAATTTAGTTCAGCAATTTATTTTTGTTTTTATATTCCATCTTTTCATACTTCTGTTTTTTGAAGATGTTAAATTTAAATGTACAATTTCAATAGCATTCGGCTGCTGTGGAAAATGATGTAAGACCTGGGATAATGGAGAGTGTATGCAAAACATGAGATAGTTAACCTTGAAAAGTCTTATTTTAATAAATACATGTTTCAAGGTTATTAAGTGTCATGGTGTGGAGAACTGGATGATTTTAGAGAACTGGTAGCTGACTCTGAATTACTGGTTATACCTGTATCACCAGTACAATGTAAAATGCACGTCTCATCCTGGTTCAGAAGGGCTGCGTGCTTGCAAAATCGACCATTAGCGCTGATGCTGTGAACTTCGTTCTTGTCTTCATATATAATTGGATCATATTAAAGAAGTGTAGAGAAATCTGTACAGGTCCTCTTTGTACTGCACATGTTCTGTGCGTTTCAGTGTTTTAATACATTTATTAATCCAGCAGCTTTCATGGATGCTAAATTTATGTAAAGTTCAATTCAAGAAAAATGAGGATGTAAGCACATGATTCTCTGTGGTGCTGTACTCGGACTCTGTAAGAGGAGGTAAGGGGCGGGGAATGTTCTAGGTGTACATGAGTGGCTTCTGCCTTTGGGAGCGCCGTGCAGAGGTCAGAATGCAAGACTCCGTACACCAGTGATTGTGTCTGCGGTGGGAAATTGAACATCTGTGTAATACGAAAAGTCAGTTACTGGTCTCACAGGAGCGGCTGCAGCATGAAAGTCGGATTAAAATAACTTATTTTGGAGGCAGAAAAACTGAGAACAATAGAACAGCATGGTATTAGCTTACTTCAAAAGGGTACCATGAGACTTGGGGAAGTTTAGCGGCATCTAAAACTTCACCAAGGTGGGATTCCTTTCATCAAACATTTTTGCATGAAGTCTAAGCTTAATATCTAAATGCTTTTTTTACTTGATTGAAAGGAATGTTTCCCCCACCAAACAGAAGAATTCACCCAAGAAGCTTCCAGAGTCTGCTTAACTGTTAGATTCTATCTAAATTAGTACTACAATTGGATAGTTAAAAAGACTGTTTTACCGTTTGATATTATTTTAATCATGGCCAACCATACTATTTTACCCACTGTTTGCCCTTGATTAAATGACACTTTTCAAAGAGTGTCATTTTAATTTCATTCCCAGTCCCAGACTTCTTGGCACCAGTATAGCACAACTCACGCCAAGCAAGCATGCTGTCTGGCTTAGATTATTAGCTCATATTCTTTACTCTAGCAATGTATTAGCTTATTATTTTGTATTTTTAGTTAAAAGTCATAATAGTATCATCAATCTTAGCTTCTTGTTGATTACTGATGGTGTTGATTTTATGCTTATGGTGTATTATTACTCCTTTATCCTCTTAGCTTTAGGCTGTTCTCCAAGTCTTCTGAGCCTTTTGTGCTTTTCCCTGCAACCTGATATTTATTCATACCTTACTCTGTTTCAGCTTTCCTTAATATGACGCTCGTGTGCTGAGTAGGGAGAAGTGGCATGATATGTGCAAAATATTGGCTTTATGAAGAAAACCTGTAGTGTGTCTTAATGAAATGGGGAGGAAGCTCTTCAGCCTAAGAATGGAGTGATTTAAGAGGCCCTGAAGAAGTTGTACTTTGTAACTATTTCATGACGAGTTATTGTAGCTATAGTTTCATGATGAGTTATTAAAGCTTTCACCTTGTTTGGGTAAAATTCAGAATTACAGTTTTATGTCAATTCCAAGTCAAAACTGATGTTTCACTTTGAGTCAGCAGTGTCTGCTAATGCTCAGGCAGGAGCGAGGTCCTTTTCTCACAGTACCTGAGAAGACTACAGCTATCAGACAGGGATTAACGAAGGTAGCAAGCCTTGCCTTCTGTCTTCTACTAGAGAAATTTCTGCTTTTTCAAGTGCTGACATATTTGACAGTAATGACTGGAGACAGATTTTACTTGATAAAGTGTTAGTAAGACTTCACCCAGAAACTTCTATGTGATTTTTTTACACCAGACTGACTTCTGCTCTGGCATTCCAGCCAGGTGGCAGTGGTTCCTGTTGCTGAATATGGTGATCTAGCTGCACCATTTTTAAAAGCATGGGTGCATGTATTAACACTTTGTGTTTAGGGTAAGCAATAATAATAATACAGTATTTTCCTCTCTTTTTAGTTCAGCCTTCAGTTCTTGGCAGTGGTATTCAGACAATTTCTTCATCTAATGCAATGTGGAAGACAAATTCTTTAGGAGTGGAAAGTATAAGCAGGCAGAGGTCTTCATCAGATCCACCAGCTATTCATCCCCCTGTGCCGCCATTGCGTGTAACATCTACAAGTATGTTTCCACTTTCCCGTGTTTTCCCTTCTGCTGTATCTAATCATGGTTGGCTTATTTTTCCATTTTCACAACTCATACTTCCTCTTCTGGCAACTGTAGCTTTGGCCTATCGTTCCCATCCAGTAACTTTGTATGAACTGTTTTCTCAGATGTTCCAGTGAGGATTGTATGGTGTAGTGCAGGCTCAACAGGAATTACTGGCTGTTACTAGAGCTACAGAGCTCTTCACTTTTATATAGAGTTTAAATGCTGCATTTCTCCCTAGCTGTAAAGACGAGTGTTAATGTAGGCCTGGGGCTATGTCTCCACACTGTGCTTGATTCTTGCAGACAGTAGGAATGCAAAAAGATGTTTTAAAGCATTACCAGCTGCTGTTGTGGTAGTTTCAAGAATTCAATAGAAATTTTAATTAATTGCTAAACCTAATGTGAAATTAGTTAGATGTTAATTGTAACAGGATTTTAATAAAATACATTCTTCTAAATAAAACTTCTCAGATGTTATTCACTCAGTTACTTTTCCATGAAACACAAACTGAAGGACATGATTGAGCAAACAATATTGGGACTTTATTAAATATATTCTGATCTACAATTTTGAAGAATATGACTGACTTTGGTAATCATTTCTTTGCCTGTACTTTATGAAGTACTTGTGAGCTCTCTGACCTTGATTAGGTGAAACAAAAGGTAAGCCTCTTTTCAAAGAGGTCCTCCTTCCAATGGAAGGATTGCTTTCTGTTTAAGTTACTGAATGCATTTACTAAAGCATCTTTCTGGAATAGGGGTAAATCCTGTAACGGGAAAACCCGTGGGTGAGAACCCAAGAAACAAAATGGTAAATAGAAATTTAATTCCATTTCACTGTCTAACTTTTCTCTATAGATGTGCTTTCTCCAGCACCACCGCCTCCTGTGGCAAAGACAGCCAGCATTATAGAAGCTTTGAACCAGCAATCTAAACAGCAACCAGCTCCTCCACAAACTAAGCCAACCCCACCACCACTGCCCCCACAACCTCCTAGTAGAATCTCTCAAAGAAAGCCTATTCCTGGGTAACTGGTGTCATTTTAATACTTAATATACTTCATAATTATCAATAACTTCAGTTTTATGGCATGTAACATGTAAGTCATCTATAAAACATGCATACTTTCACCATTGATGTGTTCTAGAGTATGGGAATGAACAGAAGGCAAACACTAAGGGAGCAGATTACAAGGATTCCTGCAGTAGAAACAAGACAGCCTAGTGATTAAAGATTGTATGACTTGTAGAAAATCTACAGGGTGCTTAGCCATGATGGAAATAACAAGCCACAAAGAATAATCCATTTCTAATTCTCATCTAATAAAGAAGAAGAGCTCTTATGTATGATTGTGTTATGTATTGTTCACATGCTTTGTGTAGGTACAGTTCCATTCAACATTTTCATTCATGGCAGGAGTAGAGAGACCTGGAACACAAAATATCATTTTTAAATTTGCAGGAAACAAAGTTAGGAGGGACAAGTGTACTGGAAAACAGGATTATATCCAAAACAGCCTTGAGAAACTGGAGTAGTAGTCAAGGGAGAAGAGGGGATGTCATTCAGTAAGCAACACTTAGTACTTAAGAACAATCAGCTACAAAAACTAAGCATGGAGAACAGCAAAGTATGGTTAAGCAAAAGTCCTTAAGAGAAAGATCTGCAAGGCCATAGTGAATTGTAAATAAAAGTAAGTCAGACAGCTCGTGCTGTTGTGAAAGAGTCAAAGAGAAATAGTATTGTCTGACTATAGCCGGCAAGCTATATGAATTAATCCTTCCAATTGATTCAACATCAGTAATGCCTCAGCTGGACTACTGTGTTCAGTTTTGGGTATTGCAGTAAAATAAAGATACAAAAGAGTGAGGCAGAAACACAGGAGATCACTCAAGTAGTGAGAAGTCTAGAAAATATGACCTGTGAGAAAAGTTTTAAACAAATAAGTTTCTCTTGTATTGTTTTAAAAAGAAGTTGTAGCATAGATGTCTTCAAATATGTACGAAGTGTTGGATCATGCCATCCTTTTTACATCTCATGATGGCTCTGAAAAAGAGTACTTTTGTTTAAGTTGTGTCAAGAATAATTTAGTTAGATGCTAGGGAAAGCTTTCCAAAAGTAAGCATAGGAAAATATTGTAGTAACTTGTCTGGGAAGTTTTTGCATTCTCTGACAGTGAAAATTTGGCAGAGTACAGCCTATACAAACTTAGTTATAAGATACCTGATGTGTATATGCGAGATAAATAATATACATGGCTGCTCCTTTGTGAATGAAAGAGGTGAACAACCTTTGATCTTTGAGCTCCCTTTCTATTCCTTGGATTGTGTATACCATATTAAGTGAAAGGGAGAAGCAGCTTGCTGAAGCTTACTGTGATGTACAGATTAATGCGGATACATAATTTTAACAACAAATTTTAAAATAGCAGTGAAAGAAACTTCAGAACTTAGGAAAAGAAAACCTGCTCTACACAAATTGCAGCAATTGAACCTGTGTTATTATTCTGCCTTACATTTTTAAATTAAGTGCAATGTGGTTGCTGTAATAAAAAATACAGAAGCAAAGTAGTATTTTAAAAAGCAAAGCGGCTGTTACCGAAATATACCGGAAGGCATGGCAAGGATTTTATAATTTGGAAAATACTCTGTATGGTTGCAGTTCAAGTTCTTGGTTGTTTCTTAAATGGATGAATTTCTAACTTCTTGCACAGGACTGAGAAGTCATCTGGCTTAACTAACAAAGGGCAGTCCAGAGGACTTGGGTCTCTACAACAAACTGGTAATTGTGGCTTAGAGATTTAATTTATTGTAATTAAGTTATCATATTAACAGCCTAAGGGGGAGTGGGGTTTATTTTACTTGCCTTACACATTTAAATACAGACAAGTACCAGCATTCTTGCTGTTTCTCTTCTTGATTCTGTAGGCCCTGATGCTTCAAGCTCTTCTGCATGAACAGAGTTATGGGGCAATTAATGTAAACGATGGGGTCAAGTAATAAGAAACAGAATCACAGAATGTTTGAGGTTGGGAGGGACCTCTGGAGGTTATCTGGCCCAACACCTTCTGCTTGAGCAGGGCCACCCAGGCCCAATTGTCCAAGACCATGTCCAGATGGCTTTTGAATATATCCAAAGTTGGAGACTCCACAGCCTCCCTGGACAACCTGTACCACAGCTCAGTCAGGCCCACAGTAAAAAAGTGTTTCCTGGTGTTCAGACAGCACCTCCTGTGTTTCAGTTTGTGCCCATTGCCTCTGGTCCTGCTTTCCAGCTGGGTGGCCACCAACATATATTGGTGCGTGTGCTTGTTTGTCCCCACGTGGGACTTTGCACTTCCTTGCTTCAGATTTTGCCCTGCTCTTTGGGACCTGGGGTTCCTGAAGGCTGGTCTTGCTGGTAAAGACTGAGGGAAGGGCATTCAGCACCTCAGCCTTTTCCATGTCCTGTGTAGCCAGATCCCCCGTCTCTTTGAGCAATGGGCCCACATTTCCTTAATTTTCCTTTTGTTAACAATGTATTTACAGAAGCCCTTCTTGTTGTCTTTGTCATCCTGTGCCGGATTCAATTCCTGTTGGGCTTTAGCTTAACTAAACTCACCTCAACACAAAAAAGGATGCATTATGAAAACTTCCGTTAGTTTGCTCTCTTGTTTGCATGTGTCATAAACAAGGTAACAGATACACACCTTGGAACAGAAAAATGTGTTTCCCATTTGAAAATCTAAAGCTCATATTGTGTCAGTTTTAACTAAATTGCAAATTGTTATTGCTCTTTTCACAATCATGGGCAGAGTTCACTATTCATTCTGCTTTTTTCATTGTTCAAAGTAACTACTGCTTTGGGACATTACAATAATGTCATCTCAGTAACATGTCCAAAGTAAAGTTTGTGTGGATTCTGTGGTGGTTGTAGGGGATTTTCTCTTACCCCGTTTCCCCTTCTTCTGTATATATTATGTTCATTGGTTCTTACTGTGGTTCTTTTTTATTTCCCCTTGACATACCCAAGGGGAATTTCCTAATGATTATCTGCCATCTGTGTCAGGAGTCTCCTGTGAAGGATAGAGCATCTTGATAATGGTGGGTTTTACTAGGAAAGAAGGGTTCTAAAACCACACAGTGAATGAATAGGGAAATGGGACATTTGATTATGCTCTCATCTGCTTTATAGGCTTTTTTCTCTTAGCATATTAGCTGTATTAAAGGTCTTAGATAATTGTCCTTGGGAAAAGAGGCCTTTTTGGTAAGGAAGAAGATAGAAGAATTCTGTTCCATTACTTAGAAAGAACTGTTAAGAAAATTTAAATACTCATGGGATATAAAATTGTTTGTATCCTTTAAAGAATAATGAATTTGGTTTCATTTTGTATCATCACTCTTACTTTTTTTTAAAAACATGCCTAGAATTTACTTGTTTTACTTACCTTGGCAGCAGGAGAGTCTGTATGCGAAATTCCAGTAACACAAACTGGTTCTACAACAAATACTTTGGCACAAATCCAGCCACCAGCACCAATGCCAAGGAAATCACAAATAGTAAGTACATCATCTGGGTTTTGATTTTATTAAATTTTCTGCACTCTGTCAAACATGCTGTTCACATAATAGTGTATTCTGTTATGGAGAAAATGTGAGAATCATGACAAATAGAAAGCCTCTATTCTGTGTTAATTATGTGTGTGACTGGTACTAAATATTTATGAAAACTTTTCTTGCATTTCCTGTATGATAGTATGTGATTTTGAATTTTAAAAAAACAAACCAACCAAACAACCAAACAAAAACACACTGACAGAACCAAAGAGAAACCAAAGAAAAGCAGTATGGATTCTTTGCTTGTGTCCAATGTCCAATTCACAGAATGTATGGTTTGCCTCATTGAAAGTAGGTAAGCTTAGTGAGTGAGTCACTTGCAGGGGAGCTTGGTGAGTGAGTCACTTGTAGATCATCTTTAACTTCATTCTTGAACTTCAGTGAAGTGAGCAATAAAGGGAGCTTTGGTGCTTGCTGTCACAATGGAAGTAGATATACTTGTAGTTGCTCACATAGGTAGATCAAATGGCTTCAGACAAGACAAGGAAGAGTCAAGCTCAAAACAAAATAAATTGGTTCTCTGTGCAGTTGGTTCTCTCTGTATCTCTATGTCGTGCATTCACTGGATGACAGGGGAGAAATCTCTTGGTAAATACACAGAAGCCACATCTGATTTGAGACATCCCCAACCAGAAGGTGGTTGAAGAGGAAATCTGGAAGTGTCAGGCTGGAAGTATTGTATATTATCCTTCTCCACCCTCCTCCAGCCTTACCGTGACTGTTAGGGAAGAGATACTGGATTTACATGGCCTCTTGATCTGGTTGTGTGGCATTTAATACTCTTATTTATTCTTGTTTACAGTCTAGGCCCATGAATGGTAACACACACATATTGGTGTCAATACCTGTATTCTCATACTGGTGTAGGTAAAGGGACATATTCCCAGATGTCAGCTGAGGCTGAGCTGTTTCATTATGCATAGTTCAGCGGGGTCTTTGGTCCTTGCTCAGATTTTATATTGTTCTCTTATGTGATAGACACAAAACATCCATGTGCTTTATCATGACAGTATTTCTCTGTAGCAAACAAGTCACCAATATAGAGTCCATACTTCTTGAGATGCTGTATGTGACTACATCTGGGCTGTTTCATGCTTTACATTCTGTGTAGGAATGTGGTTTAGTAGGTAAATAATAAACTGAGAGGTGGGAGACATGCTGTTCTGCACCTGCAATCGTCTTGTTAATGGGCTATAATGAAGAGACCTGGCTTCTTCAGTCCTCTGTCTCTCCCTTCATCCATTTTTCCTTAGCCATGTCTACTGAAATGTCTACACTAGGACAGATTTCAGTGTGTTTGTGTGCATAGCTTTGCATGTTTGTCTAGAGCTTTGAGAACTCCTATTAGCTGTTTCCTATCTGATAAAGCTGAAAAGCCACAGGGGCATCTGGAGTTCATCTTGCGTTGTTGGGAGTATGAAATCTTCTGTTTTCTTGCCTCCCCCACTCTTGTTTAACCAAGTTACTATCTGTCTTGCATCAAAACAACTTTCATGTTTTAGGCCACAACAAAATTAAATGCTCCAATTAGTATGAAATGGAATATGTATTCCTTTGGCTTACATTCACCGAGGGAATTGCCATATTTACGTTGTGAAGCTGTTGGACCCGGATGACAGTTTCTGTTGTGTGTGCTGGGATTCAGATGTGAGCACTGGATAAATCATTTCAACACATCTGTCAGTTCTGATACTGCTCCTTACCTGGCTTTCTGTATAAATAAAGGTTGTAGTAGTTCCCGATGTTGTTCTCTCCTTCTTTCTTTTATAGAACAAATTGCTTTACTTACGAGCGAATGGGGTATCCTGTCTGGTTTTTCTGGAACAGTCAGTGTCTCCACCATTTAATATTGATTGCGCATAATATGAAGAACAGATCTGACTCTCCAGATGTTTCTAGGGCTTCAGTAGGGTGAATTTTGTGAGACTGAGAAAATCAGCTGGATTATTTTCATTTTGTCATAGGACAGAGAAGTAAGGGAAACCTGTCTCAGAGAGTGTGTGCTAGTTAAGGTGCTTTAGCTAAATCAGTCTAGCTAAAGCACCTTAGCTGAGATTTAGTCGAGAGCCTCCCAGCTAAAGAGCTTTAGCTAGATCAGTCTAACTAAAGTACTTTGGCTAAATCAGTCCATCTAGCCTTATACTCCAGCCTTTTTTGCTATGTCTTTACCCTGCCAGAGAATCCAGAGGCCAGCTCAGATTGAGGAAATTACTGCAACAGTGGTCCTTGAGTAAAGAAAAAAAGAGGTCTAGTGGTCCATGCACGTGTAGCCAGTGGCTTATCTCCTGTACAGTGCATTTGCCCAATAGCCTATTTTTCAGATGGAAATTCCTGATGCATCTTTTTGTTGTTTTTTTAATGTATATTTTAGCTTTTGAAACCATACTGTAGATACATGGGAAACTTTCCTGAAAGACTTCAGTCTTCTGGGAATGGGGGCTGTTTTAATTTCTTTGCCTTCTAAAGAACAAGAAGTACCTGTAATTATTGTGCTTTGAAGTCAGTAATTATGTCTCTTCCGTGCTGTATTATTTACATTTGCTTATTTTTATATTTCAGTCAAAAACTAAACCCAAGAGAGTAAAAGCAATTTACAACTGTGTAGCAGATAACCCAGATGAGCTAACTTTTTCGGAGGGAGATATTATTGTAGTTGATGGTGAAGAAGATCAGGAGTGGTGGGTGAGTATTTTGCATTTTCCAGCAATATACTTTGAAGGAAATAAATTTTGCGGTTGACAGTGACTTCAGAAGATCCCCCACCGGGTTTCAAAATAACAAGAAAAGTTTTGTCTCATGGAAACCTGATACCAGAAATTTCTTTTGTTGAGAAATCAAACTCCAGATAAATTTTTGGCTTTTCTCATTCAGAGAAAAAGAAAATCAAACCCCAAACTTCATTAATAGGGTCCACAATATGCAGGTGGCACAGTCTGTTTGATTCAGGAAGTTTTTGGGGGTTTCAGCAGCTTAAGAATCTGCACCTGTTTCATCATCATCGAAGATGCTGTGTGTTGAGCCTAAGAAGTCATCTTTGTATTGTCCTAATTCTTCAGCTGACTGAGATTGAGAAATGGTCTATTTGAGCTGGAAACCATCTCAGCTATTTACATTCCAGAGTCTCATCAGCTAAAGGGAAGTCTTGGAAAATTGTTACGCATGAAAACACTTGGCCTTACTCTGACTGTTAGCTAGCAAAGAATAGAATTTCAAATTGCATCTAAATTGACAGCAATGCTGTATAAACACAAATAGATTCATGTAAAACGCCAAACTGTTGAAGCTTGATCCATTTGGTCAGACACTGGCACAGGCTGCCCAGAGAAGCTGTGGCTGCCCCCTCCCTGGCAGGGTTCAAGGCCAGGTTGGATGGGGCTTGGAGCACCCTGGTCTGGTGGAAGGAGTCCCTGCCCCTGGCAGGGGTTTGGAACTAGGTGAGCTTTAAGGTCCCTTCCAACCCAAACCCTTCTGTGATTCTATTCATTCCAGCCTTTTACCTTTCAGTGATTGTTAAGAGAGAGAAACAGAAGCAACATATCAGAGACAGAATGTGGGCTGCCAGGCATTGCAGAATGCGCTGAAATGATGCAGCAGTGGTACTACACTGAGGTGTTACTTTCAAAGAACTGAATGAAACAGAATTTGAAAAAAAAATGTCTATAACTGAGTAGCAGATGTACCTTGTCGGAATGAATTTTCTGATAATGTGCCCCATATGCAAAAGAAAACACCACTGCAGAAAAGATATAGGGAGCAGTTTGTCGTACTACAGGCAGGAAGGTCACTGGTATTCATTTTGGTGATACTGAAATGCCTTTTTGAGGTTAACCTGCAAAATGTCTGGACTCTTTCAGATTGGTCATATTGATGGAGATCCCAGTCGGAAAGGAGCTTTCCCTGTATCATTTGTGCACTTTATTGTTGACTAAATTGCTACTGAAAAGTGGAGACATTTCTCATTTCCAGCAGTGACAGAAATAAGTTTTGCTCTATTTCATTTCATCTGCCTATCTACAGACACCTTGCCAGAGCACTGCCCAAGTCCTAGGTACTGTAGCTTACTTTTTTATTGCCATTGTTCTGATTTTGGGACTTAGAAAACTTTTTTCTATGTGAAAGCTTCTCATGAGGAGTTTACACTTAAAAAAACCAACTCTTCCTGTATTTTTCAAGGTGAACTGAAAAGCTTTAACAATCAAAATCCATGTAAGTGTGTGAACTTCACAACATCATGAACGTCCTTTTCAATCAATTCACTGTAATTTTATTCTCCCTTTTATACCATGATAATACCACGGTTCAGAGCTGCTTCCCCAGGCAAAGAAATTGTGTGCATTTAACCAGGCAGTGAATTCATCCAATTCTCGATACCATTTGAAGTCTTGGAACCAAAACATGCAAGCTGCTGCCTAGTTCTAAATTGGACTCATTCAGCATCTTGCCATACTGGCTGTCATCCAGGATGTCAACAGTTGCAGAAGAAACTAATTTAATCGGGTGTCTTTGGCCAGGTAAAAGTGAAAGAGTCCATCAGTTTAGCACAGGAGAAACTTCTTTCTTTCAGAATGGATGTAGATATTTGCTTACAGTTATCTGAAATCTGTGTTAGTTGGTGAACTTTCTCGTTCTAATTTTGTGAGCTTGAGACTGTTTCATTTTTCTATGCTGCACGTGTGTAGAACCTGTTTTTTGAATGTTCTTTATGTATGTTACATCCATTTTGGTCATTTAATGTGACCGCTGCTGGTTAACTAAACTATGGCAATATTAACGAGTTACTACATTAACTCAAGGATGTAAAAACTGCACTTCCTGAAATGTACTTAACTATGATGATGGATTGCAGAGCATTTCTTACACGTCTCATTGTAGTTTTCAGACTTCTTTGTTTTTAAATTCTCAAACTTTCTTAAGTCATCCAGCAATGTGTTCACAGAGGAAGCGCTTTCGGTGGAACACTTAGGTAATTATCCTTGGTCAGGAAGGTATCCAACACCTCACACGTACACTACATTATGTTCTATTTCATAAAATTTGTGTGCCACTACCTTGCAAACGACGGCAGTTTGCTAACTCTCTCTGTATTTATACAATAGACCCACATATATGGTAGCTACACTGTTGTTAAATTTGTTTTACTAATTTGTGAACAAAGGCGAGGCCACGGATGGTTCCCGGTCGGTTGGTGGAATACAAAATGCCAATAGAAATCCGGCGTCGTTTTGATGTTTGTATATTGTGAAATTGTACCGGTCTTTGCTTATGCTACAGGAAACAACTGATGGCATAGGATGAGAAAAATCAATGTCTAGGTCACATTGGCTTTGATCACGTTTCGTGAATATTGTATCTCTAGATTTATCAAGAGAACTTTGAATTTCTGACAGATGGTGTTTGAATTGGCCGTTTCATACGGAACGGAATGGAAAACAGGCCACCACCATAGATATGCTGATTTGGAGAGAAATCACATTGCGTTAGTGCTGGAAGAGCGACACGGATCGTACCTCGTGTTGCCTTTCCTAAATGGTACAGTTGGTTGACAGCCTCAGACGTGTGGGTACAGCCAAGCACACGCCTAATTCCCATGTTCTAGATGCTGTTGCTGCAGTATAAACGGGGAACAAACTGGAATGTTTCAAGATATTTTTGTTGCGAGTTGAAGCAAATTAAGTCCGTATTTTCAAAGTTCCCAGTAAAATGATAGAGTAATAGTTTAGCACTAGTTTTATTCACTGATATGTTCAGTTTGCAACACTATTTTGTATGTTTCTATCCCTGAGAATAGAGTCTAGAGAATAAATGGGCATATTATTTTGCACAGATCTCCTAATGTACAGTATTTTTAACACAGAATCTTATAGTGTATGTAACAACTCGTAAAGTTAAACAATGGTGCAAATTTTCCTTGAATTCTGCTAGAAGAGGAACACACTTTAAAACATCACAACCTTGTTCACTAGCTGGGTAGAAACCAGGAAACTTGTAGGATACAACTCACCAGCACTAACAGTGCAGGCAGATAAAACCCTGAGGACCAATAAAGAGCAGCTAAGCAAAATGTATCCATAGATTGTCAGTGTTTCTCAAAGTTTGCTCCTCTGGCAGAGGAAAAAGAAATTCTAGAGCGTGTAGATATCTATTTATAATATAAAATAAGAATTTTAAGTCCAAAATTTTGGCACATTTCATACAACTTTTCAAATCTGATTAAAATAATGATTCAAAGACTGTTAATAGACAGACTATCAGGTTGCTGTGTTAACTGTTTAAAAAGGAGCAAGTGACACTTAAAATGCAGCTTAGAATGCTATGAGATGTATAATATTTGATTCAGTTGTGTTTATTTTTAGTTGCAGAGCAACTGTATATATTGTATAACCTAAAATCAACTCTTATTTTCAATGTCCTGGATGCAGTGATTTATAATTAGAGCATGATTAATAAATTTTACTCTTGTTAACCAGTCAAATGTCTGGAAAAATAAAACTACTTTTAAAATCGCTTTGGCTACTTCTGTTAACTCTGCATTGCTTAGGCAAGTGTGAAATGAGAAATACAAACAAGTAGCAGTTGAGCAAAAAAATGGACATCTTGGGGGTTTTCAGATGAACATAGAAACTGTGTAGATGGCACCCCTGAGATTAAATTAGAGGTGAAAGGCACTGAATGACCACCTGTGAGCACCCAGCTCTTGTTCTGCTCTAGTACCTAGGCTAAGCAGAACTGAACATTAGGCCAGGTTAGATGGGGCCCTGAGCAACCTGGTCTAGTGGGAGGTGTCCCTGCCCATGGCAGGGGGGGTGGAACTAGACAACCTTTAAAGGTCCTTTCCAACTCAAGTGATTCTGTAATTAACAAATTGTTTTTCAGAAAGAGAGATAGAAGCAAGTGTCAGTTTTATTTTACATTTCTACAATATTGACATTAATATACAAAACATTATTTAGGAAAAAAAATTCATGTTAAATATAAAATTCTGTATTGTCCTGGAAGCTGAAGATGGGATAATTTCTTCAAGTCATGTCTGGGGAATGACAAAGTACCATGTGCAAGGTTGCATGGCTCTTCTTTGCACGGCAAGTCTCTTCTAGGTTTGTGTGTAGCCACAGCCAGCCTGTGGTGTCTATCACAAAGAAGCCCCGTTTCCTCCCTACACAAAGGCCTCTTGTACCACAGTTGTGTTGCTGAAGAAAATCAGGACTTCTCCGACATTAAAACTGAATCAAAAGCTGTAGATAACACTTTGCAAATAGCTTGTGCTTGTTCCTGAAAAAAACCCAAACACGCATATTAACACTTCCCAAAGAACTTCTAAACTCTCAACTCATGTAAGGCAGAACGTGCCCTTTACCATTCTTTTGGCAGAGACACGCAAAATGGAGTAGCACAAGTGAGATTTAATTTGATTTCTGTGGTCTGCAGTGACATGTGGGAAGCCGTTTTAAATGAGCTCTTTTGAAACGAGTCAGAGTTGTTAGCTTTCATCATAGCATGACACCAGCATTCAGAAAGTCCGTCCGTGTGTTCCCCCAGTGCTGCTGAGGGTGTGTGTTGTATCACAGCATCTTGACAATGAATTCTGCTCTTAAGAAGGGATCACTTCCCTTGCTTACAAATATGAATGCATGCTCTATTACCAGAATTGTTACTTAATCCCTCCCTGCTCTGTCCAATCTTAGGAGGTTTTTGTCTTTGAAAATACAAGTGAGGACTGTCCTTAGCAGCTACAATAGCACTCTTTAGATTGCAAAGAACTTTCTCAGGCCAATTTTCACTGGCAATTTTAGGGAATGTAGGTATTTTTTCCTCAAACACAGTCAGCAGGGCTTTTCTCCCCTCCTCAGCCAGGGCACATTTATACTCTTTAATTGAGCAATCCCCCTTCTGCTAAAAAGCCTTCTCAAGGGCCTTGGGTTTTCGAATCTTCCTTTGCAATGAAAATACTGATACCTAAATTAAATACTGTAAACATAAATTCTTACCAAACTATTGCACTGATATACCCAGAGGCTGCATTCTTCAGAGGCTGCATCTGTTGTCTTCAAAGCCAGTAAACTTTTTCCTGCTCCCAGACCATCATCATAGCAGACCATCCGTACAATTAAATAGAGAGCATGCCTATGTAACACATCCTGAAACCACGTGGCAAATAAGAGTTACTCTGGAACAGTGCAACAGCTATTTCATTTTTCCACCTGTTGAGTCTTTCTAAGAATACTTCAGATTTATTTACAGAAGAAAAGTATTCCTTGGTAAAGTTATAATGTGCATTTAGTCAATATTTAAAAAACTAAGTGGTGGTTTAATACAATTTTAGCTTTACTTTCTTGCTTCTATTTTAGAATTGCATTCCTGTGTGGACTGTATTCCTGGCACACATTCGTTTCCCACCTGTCCTCCCTTGCCCTCTGTGAGCAGGACAGGTGGCACACTCAGGGCCTTAACAGAACTTCTTTACTTTTCCAGAATTCTCCCAGTTGGCTGCCCCAGTTCCATGAAGGGTACGCATGAGAAACTGGTCCCAGAAGAGGGCATGGACAAGGTTAGTTGTGCAGGCGGCAGGCAGCCATGTGGATATAGCCAGGCCACTTGTGGCCTGAGCCACAGCACAGGTCCTGACTCTTGCAGAAATCGAGTCTGGGAGGCTCCTCCTCTCCACCGCAGCTGCAGGGTTTCACCACGGTTCCAGCAACTCTGATCTTGGCCATTGCAAAAAGAGACTGGCTGATGTCACCCAGTGCAAGGTCTCTGCAGACCTACCCTACACAAAGCCTTTCTTCTTGACATTCCTACCCAACCAGTAATATCCATCTGATTGATTTCAGTCACCTTTAGGGTCTTACGACTTCAAGACAGCTCTTTCTCTATGTTCATGGCATCAAACACCTTTTCCCTATCAGCAGCTGAAGTATCTAAAGAAACGTCCACTTCAATACAGAAGCTGTCAAAATGGACAGTGAGCTTGATGCCTGCTATAAAACCCTCGAGAGGGATTCCTCTACCAGAGCTCCTACAATCACCTTGCTCAAAATCATCTCCATCCCTTACATTTACTCAGCAATTGTTCACAATTATTCATTATTGCCAGCTATCATACCATGCTGGAAGCAGCTGGGGCCGACGTGGAACTTGCTGGATCAGCAGAGTCATAAAAGACCGAATTCTTTGTACAAATACAGAGAAAACCTTTCCATCTTGGAACTCGATGAGAAGAGTCAGGTGGACTAACACACTAAAGGGCAAATTAATTGCCCACAGTGACACAGATGCAAAGAGCCAGAATTTGGGAAACAGAATGGAATACAATAGAATGGCAGTGCAAGCTAGCTTAATCACAGAAGGCTTTGTCAGCTTGTGCATGCTTTCAGCCTGAAGCCAGAATGATGGATTAAAGTCTTAAAATTACCTATTTCAAAGTACAAAGAAATTAAAATATTTTAAAAAAATAATGAAAATAATGTGTGTAATGATACACATTAAATGGTGTAACCTGTGTTCTTAATGAGAATCAAGAATTTAGGAAGATGGCAAAAACAGAACCCAAACAAATTCAAAGTTTGAGTAACAACTGCTACACTTCCTCCCAGGCATTAGAAGCAAGTGTTTTATTTTCTGAAGGGACCAAAGGAAACTTTTTGGCTCTCTTCAGAGCATTCAGCTATCGAGCAATGCTATTCACCATCCTCATACTTGAGGCTTTCATGAACAGGCATTGCTGGGTTGTTGATGGGTCACAACTACACAAGGCCAAGTATTTATGGTGTCCAGGGCTCCAAGGGCAAGCAGAAGGAAACCACATGGCTGCAATACAAAGCTACACAAAGGCAATTGGAGGGCCCTGGGGAAGAGGCTGGATTTTTATTTTTAGCAAAAAAGCTATTTGAAGTGCACTAAAGGAAAATAAACTAGATGTAGGAAATGATGCAAACAATAGGCTTGATCAATAAAGTGGAATCATGAGGACTTAGTGCTAGAGTGAACTCACACTCTTGGGATTAGGAGTGCAAGGCTGGAACTTTAAAGAGGAAGACAGCTCAGGTATTCTTGGAAAAAATCGTATTTTGTTTTTTCCTCTCCACAATCACATCAACAGGAATTGCATTACTAACTCAGGCTGAGAAACCTATGGTCTTGGCCACCACAGTCATGCTACTTTTGCATGTGAGAAAACAGCGGGACAGCCACAGAGAAAGGAAGATGTGCCCAAAGAGCACAAAGGCTTGCTGGCCTTCTGTGGTCTATCTCAAAAGGAAGAGATTTTTGTCATAAATCAAACCAATCCAACCAGGAAAACACAGAGAGCCCTGAGAAGATAGGACATGAAGCAGTGATGCTGTAAGAGCCTGTTTGTTTGTTTTACTTCTGCTTAAAGCCAGAAGTGACATTTTGGTCACACAGATCATCTATCAGAGAAATAAACTAAAGCATTTTTTGACTTTAACCAAAAAGAGCATTTGTTGTGAATCACTTACATACTGATCAGATGTAGAAACTTTAATGCCGTATTTGGAAACTCCCATAATAAATTCCTCTTCACCTGGAACAAAAGGTAACTTTCCATCTTGCTTTGGAGAGAAACAAACAAAAGCCTTTAGTGCAGACAGAAGAACACGAATAACGAAGATAGCAACAGAAAATGTGCTTATGTGTATTTCAGTCCACTGGACCAGCAACATCGCTAACCCTGCTCACGTCTTGCTGTGTGGAGCCTGCTTGCTACTCTTGCACTTGTCCAATCTCTTAACATTATGTGAAATTTATCCAGGGCAGGTTTAGACTGGACATTAGGAAGCATTTCTGTACAAGGAGGGTGGTCAAACACTGGAACAGGTTCCCTGGGGGGGGTGGTTGATGCTCCGAGCCTGTCAGTGTTTAAGAGGCATCTGGACAATGCCGAGCCCTGAACTGGTCAGGCAGTTGGACGAGATGATTGTTGTGGGTCCCTTCTTACTGAAAGTCTATTCTGTTCTAAATATTACATGATTCCAGAAAGGAATTTATCATCTCAGGAGAGAGTTTGGCCCTGTGGTCCAATCAGATGGGCTGAAAAATCATGCATGCTCTGTCATGCTGCACTGACCCTGGGTGATCTGTGTTCCACACTGGCAGCAATTTCGTTATTTGGCTGTAAAAATAGCTTTAGCATATATTCAGATACTTGAAATGTCAAGGTGCTGTAAGATAAACAGACATTCTGTGCTTTTATAGATATGAGCCATCAGCTACCTAATGAGAACAACCAGTTACAGCTTTTAGTACAAAAATATGTACAAGCAACCACAATATGGCAAGGTGACTCAAATATTATTCAGGTTCTTCAGTCACAGGTTCATAAGTGATTGTAAGCAGAAACTTGACATTTTCCTCTGGGAAAACTTGTACAGTACTGAGGAAATCTGGAGGAGATATTCTTTCCCAGATACTAATCCTAACAGTCTGAATACTTTCAGTTGGGATACTTGTTCAGCAATGACTCATGAAAAGGGCCTTCGCTCTGAGCTTGCTTCTTCAGAGGAGCTTTTTGGGTGATCTTCTCCAGTTACTAAACAGGATGGAACTGAGCAAGACAGCTTTTGAGATTCATAGCTTCACATTCTTTAAAGTAAGCTACTTTATTCTAGCAAGTTTGAAATTTACAAAGAAAGATGTCAGATCACATGATAGTATGAAAGAAGTACACCTCAGCTTAAGATGTTCTGACGTTGTTGGCATTGTCTATTGTAACCCGCTTACCTGTGCAACATCTATGTAATTTATCAAGTCCAATGGCCCTTCCAGACTTTTGCTCTCATTATATTTCAGTTTTTCAATGGCACCAACATATTTAACTCTGAATTCTGCACATGTATCAGAATTACTATTGCTTTGTCCTGAAAAAAAATAAATAAAGCAATTCCAAAGAATTCCAGAACAATAATGCTATTCTAATTGATGTTAATGGGGCCAATTTATTAAATTCTATAATTTTTGCAAACTTCCATCACACACTTAACCTTGCCACAGTATATTAACCCCTCTCTTTAACGAGCTGTTCTTGGTTGATTCAGAAGAACCCTTGGTAAAGGCAACAGTTTCTTATGAATCCATGAAACGGCATTGTTAATTCCAAGTCAAATTTAGAGTTAACAACCCTGAATTGGAAAACACAGAAAAACTAGTTCTACTTTTATATGTATTACTTGTTTTAAATGAACCATTTGGTCCAACAGTGATGTGCTGTGATCTGGTGAGCAAGAATAAGTAAAATCTTATTTCCATTATTTCAGTGCAAATGTAAACTTACAAAAGCAGGAAACACAGCTTCCAAAAAAGCTTTACCAGATTTATGCTGTGCAACAGACTGGTAACACAACGAAGTTTTTCTTACTCAGACACTTTACTTTGAAAACAGTTACTTAGTCCTAGATGAATCATCATCAACACTTCAGAAGCCTACAGCTATGCGTGCATTACTCAACAGGCTAACAGATTCATTCACAATTATTAAAAATACGTATTTCAATCTTTTCCATTTTCTGCTCTTTTATATGAACACACACAAAGTTAATCCTATTCCACACACATCTGCTCAAACTCCGATTACATACCTGAACTTTTTGTGGAGTCTGTATCTAGACTAGCCACCGTACTAGACCTGGAAAGTCCCCCAAGACTGGAATCTACAGACTAAGAAAAAAAAATAGTATCATCAGGAAGTTACTGAGAACATATCAGCAATTCACTTTTAGATGCCCTGCCTCAACTCTTTTAAAAAAACAAAAAAAACCCCTTGTGTTTATGTTCTAATTACTTAAGCAGCACTGCAAAATGGAGATTAAAAAACCACCACCACCTACATCCTTCCTGAAGTTATCTTTCTGCCTCAATGTAGATTAGACTGATATAAATTCAGCGGGAACCCTTGAGAAGTCCACAAATATTCTGAAAGATGGAGGAAATGAAAGAAAAAGAGAAAATGAACCTTAGGATCATGTCCAGATTTTTCTGGTACTGCATCTTAACTTGAAGAAATTGACAACTACATGCTTGTCACCAATGCTTGAAATAACATAGCAGTGCAAGGGAAGTGAAATGGCACCTTGGAAAATCCAGAATATTCAACTGATCATTCCAAAACCTATCAGACAAAACGGACACATTATTCAAAACAAAGAATACTTTTTAGAGATACTGAGTAACCAACTAGTAATGAAGAATAAACCTCTTGGTTTATTCTAGCACCAGGCACCTTCTTAAAGACAGTATTTATCACTACAGAACAAATGTACTGCTTTTTCCTCCACACCTTACTATGTGCTGCCAGAAACCCTTGTGTCTGTGGGCTTCACTGTGGAAGCAATGGAGCATTCACCTCGGAATACAAGGGCTGTATAATGGATTGGGTTTCTAACTCTCGTAACGCAATCTGAGGAATAGTAGAAGTAGAAAGTTCTCCTTGTGGAACACGGTGTCTTATGGAAATCACATCCCACCATCAGTGCAAGCAAGCCATTGAACTGTCAGCTTGTAACCAATGAAAGTGCTTCCATAAACAGAGTACAGACCAGGTTCTGCTTACCTTGCTTTTAGTACTGATTTCACTGCTTTGTGAGCTGCTGCTGCTGTGTCGTTTCTTTCCTTTTCTGAACATTTTTTCATAGCTGGATCAAGGAAGATCTTCTAGGTAGGGAAAATAAAAGTTAAAGCTGTCATATCACCAAGGGAAGGAATTCCTGGCAAACACCAGAGGGATTGTGTCCGAAGCGGGCAAGATCTGGAAACTTGTAAAGGGTTCTGAGAAAAGTTCCTCTGGTGGTCTTCATGTGTAACTGGGAAAGTCCCTCAAGCTCTCTGCTAGAATACCCCTACCCTTCTGATTCATAAAAAAAATGCTGCTGTAACACAGGCTGTTACAAAGGTCAGCTTCTAATGCATATGAAGGTATAGATTTAGAAAAAAATATACTCACTTCAAAGCATTAGTTTATTTTTATTTGTACCTACAATCTAAGTGCCCTAAGAAGTGCATCCAATGCAATCCCTGCTCCAAAGCTGTGCTCCCATTAAGAAAACCAAACCCAACCCTACTTCTGAAGGACTTCTGCCTGCGATGCTTCCAGGAGCAGCCACTACTCCCTAACATGCTCCTGCAGATTGAAGTGAGAGCAGGTTACATTCGCTGCCTTAGAACTGGGTCAGTGGGAGTTCCGAGGGTGCTCCAGAGCTTTTCCCTGCATCTGCCCCACTGCCTGTGCTGCCTCACGGGACACCCGGCCGGCCGGTGCCCAGGGGCAGGGTGCTGGCTCCCGGCCGGGAGTGTGGAACCCTGTGTCCCGGCTTCAGGAGGTGTGAGCGGGTGGGAGAAGGGCAGAGCAGGGGTCAGGCTGCGGCAGGAGCTCACGCTGCAGGAGACCAAGGTGCAGAGGGAGGAGCCGGGCTCTGTGAGGCGGGGCTGGAGCAGTCCCCAGGCTGCTGCTCCGCTTGTGGCCAAGCCAGCGCTCCATCCCTCGCAGGCCCAGCGGCGGGGCAAGGACCGGGGCACCCAGCACACCCCCGGCCCCTGCTCCACAGCGGCAGCCGCTACAACGCTTCCTGCGCCGAGGAAGGCACAACCCGGCCCTGCCTCACCGGCCTGAGGCGGCTGAGGCGCCCCCAGCACCCCCGCACCCCGCCGTGCGCCTCTCCCGCACCGAGCGGGGCAGCG
>VZRW01007026.1:16510-40082 GCA_013398125.1 Aegotheles bennettii | reverse complement strand
GGGGCTGTGCGAGGCCGTGAGGTGCCGGCCCGGTTCCCCGGCCCGGTTCCCCGGCCCCGGGAGAGCGGCCCTTCGCGGCGGGGGGGCTGCACCCTCCCTGGGGCAACACCCGAGAGCTGCCTGAGGAAAAACGCTTTTTTCCCCACCTTTTGCCCTTCGGCAGCGCTGTGGGTTTGTAGCGTTGAACCTTTTCCTCCGGTAAAGGCGCCGGTGCGGTGTGAAGGTGTTTCTGGTGCCATCCCAAGGTGTCTCCTGGGCAGCCTGAAGCTGCTCCCCCAGGCGTGTTCGGCCCACGGCGCCTTCTGCTTTGAGCAAACTTCCCAGAGCCATCCCACATCCCACCTCTGCGAGACCCGAGTGCACAGGTGTGCAGTAACACCAGAATCATTCCCCCACATTCTTTATTCCGGCTGCATTACACAGGGTCTCATCTCCATCGAGATCAATGTAACTGCTCAGTTATTCCAAAGATCCGATCTAAAAAGGACTCTGTAGTCGTTATTCCCACGCAGAAGGATAATCCCACCGAAGGCATCCACCATACAGGCACATCTATGCAGTGCGGGTTGCTTTGAGTTAATGACTTTGACATCCTTTTGCAGAGGTGCTGGCCAAGAAGTAGGAAGGTCATGCATTATTCTGGAGTTTAAAGGACGAAAAATAATGGTAAATATCACACAAATGTATTTGTACACTCGTTACGGTACTTCAGGTCACGGAAAGATGTTACAGGTTGAGTTCAGCCTCCACACCAAAGTCTCCTTTCTGGATCAATACAGCATGTGGCAGCAGACACTGCAGAATAAATCTCTGTCCCCAAACAGAATGTGTGTGTTTAAGTGTGTATTCTAAAATTCACACATACTATGTTTCAGTGGAACCCAAGGCTAATGTGTAAACTATGTGTAAACACTCACAGGTGAGCACGTACGTGTTCTCTTTCCCTTTGCCAGCTGTCTCCTCAGGTGGCAGCTGAAATAACTTGCGTACGCTGGTTCTGTGTGTGTGGGTGGTGTTGGAGTGTGAATGAAGGCTTGCGTGGGTACAAAATTACAAAAACTGGGGTCTTCTGAAAGGTGTTCAGTTTCCCAGTGGGGAGAAGTCATCTAGACAGAAGCCCGGGATGTGAAATCCAGTGCTAAAAGCAGTGTTTAAGGAAAAAATACATTTTTTGCATGATGCTACAAACTACTAGTCACTAATAACTGTTCTAGACCAAAATGGAAGAGGGTTTTTTATATGTTCTGTTAGAAGCTTAACTTCCTTTCATTTTTCAGCTTGATTGTGGAATCCATCCTGGACTGGAAGGAATGGATGCTCTTCCTTACATAGATTTGATAGATCCTGCGGAGATTGATCTTCTCCTAATTAGTCAGTAAGTTGCACCTAAAAGAACAAATATACTGAGGTCATGGTCTGAGCTGTGTTCACTTACAGGTTATTAAGAGGGACTGAAAGTAAGTGTTGTGTAGGTGGTAATATCATGGCAAAATTTCATTTTCCAACTTTTTTAAATTAAGGATGTTCAGTCACTTGACTTTACAGTGCTCCTCTGAGCTCCCTGTGATAACTGACTTTTTTATAACCTGGCCTGCTTTAACACCATCGTGACAGCTTCTGGGGTGAGTTTTCTCCATGAAGACTGCTGAAAAGCATTGATTGTGTTTTTTGCTCCGTTGGCTTTGAATGAAAAATGTTCTCAGAGACTTAAGCAAGCTTTGAGCGTGGTTTAGATATTGCTTGGTGGGTGAGAGATGTGGAGAGCCATTTGTAAAGTCATAACTGGCAAAGTCATTTACCAGTCATAACTGGGTCTCTATAAAATCCCGAGTTTCCGTGGTATGTGCTTGTTCTATCTATTTCAAAAGTATTTCCTTAGGATAGGTCAAACTAGAAGTGGGGCCGTATTTATTTTAGTAGTTTATGTTTTAATCCATAGTGTCCAACATGCAAACTTGGGATCACAGTTGTTAGCTTTCTTTGACATCTATTGTGTTCCTGGTTCGTGTTATTTTTCTTCCTCTAAATTTATATATAAATTACAAAACAGTTAATTCACAGGTTATAACCTTTGCAATCAATGGGGGACTTGCTGTGTTTCCTTTTCTTTGTTGCTTTTCCAGTCACTACTGTACAGAATATGGACCAGCATAGTTAACAACAAGGCTGAAAATTCTGTTTCTGGATGTTCATGATGCTATGTTAATCCAGTGACACAATGAATTATATGATATATTAGTGTTGTATAATGTTAATGTATTAATTGGATTTGTGTGTCTATTCTAAGTTTCCATTTAGATCACTGTGGGGCTTTACCATGGTTTTTGCAGAAAACAAGTTTTAAAGGAAGGACGTTTATGACTCATGCCACAAAAGCTATTTACAGATGGCTTCTTTCAGACTATGTCAAAGTCAGGTAAGCTGAGCTGTGGGCTCTCTCTTCATCTCCTGAATTATTTCACTTATATATCCAACAGGAACCTTAAGATGAAGCCACCAGAGGTGGCTGGATGAACCTGGATGTTGCCACAGGTAACAACATTATAACCAGATTAGAAGGAAGGAATCCTCATGGATAATGTATCTTTAAAATAATTTTCTATCAATAATAACAATAATTTAAAAAAAATCTTTCCATCTTTTTCATTTGCCTTCTTTGGACCTTTAATAATATCCCTTGTTTTCCCCATCTGTCTCTCTTAAGACACTCTTTTGTTCTCATGCTTTTTAACGTCTATTTTTTCTTATGCTTCGTGGGAGTAGTGAATTTTCAGCCCCTAAAGATAAAAATCACTCTTCAGTACAAAGTCAAATTAAATATTAAATATACAAAGAGTGCTCTGCTACTTACATGTTGTTGTTGTTGTTTTTATCTTTTTCTTTTTTTTTTCTTCTGTTACATGCCTTGACACATCCTTTGTATGTGAACATGATGATCCTGAGCATATCTCAACTCAGCAGATTCTAGCTTGGGGCAGAAACCTGATAAACAGTCCTCTTTTAACTTGTTTGTTCTGGGCTGATGGGAAAAGCGTGGTTTGGTTTTGGTTTTGAGGACTGTAACAAGATGTGTAAGATGCACGTCTGTGGCAGGTGTCTGTCAAGGGCTGGTTTTGTTCGACAAATACAGAGCAGATCCTGATCTGGAAAGACTATTCTAGTGTGGCCTTTCAAAAGAAAGATCATAGAATCATGGAATGGTTTAGGTTAGAAGGGACCTTGAAGATCATCCAGTTCCACCCCCCTGCCAAGGGCAAGAACACCTCCCACCAGACCAGGTTGCTCCAAGCCCCATCCAACCTGGCCTTGAACACTGCCAGGGAGGGGGCACCCACAGCTTCTCTGGGCAGCCTGTGCCAGTGTCTCACCACCCCCATTGTAAAAAATGTTCTCCTTATAACTGGTCTACTTCTACCCTCTTTTAGTTTAAAACCATTGCCCCTTGTCCTATCACTACAGGCCCTGCTAAGAACTTTGTTCTCATCTTTCTTATAAACCCTTTTCAAGAACTGCAATAAGGTCTGCCTGGAGCCTTCTCTTCTCCAGGCTGAACAACCCAAACTCTCCCAACCTTTCTCCATAGGAGAGGTGTTCCATGCCTCTGATCATTTTTTTGGCCCTCCTCTGGACCAGCTCCAACAGTTCCGTGTCCTTCTGCTGAGGACTCCAGAACTGGACACAGCACTCCAGGTGGGGTCTCACGAGAGCGAAGTAGAGCGGCAGAATCCTCTCCCTCAACCTACTGGTCACGCTTCTCTTGATGCAGCCCAGGATATGCTTGGCCTTCTGGGATGCAAGCACACACTGCCGACTCATGTCCAGCTTTTCATCCACCAGCACCCCCAAGGCCTTCTCCTCAGGGCTGCTCTCAATCCCTTCATCCCCCAGCCTGTATTGATACTGGGGACCTTGCACTTCTCCTTGTTGAACCTCACAAGGTTCCCCTGGGCCCCTTCTCGAGCTTGTCCAGGTCCCTCTGGGTGGCATCCCTTCCCTCAGGAGTGTGAACTGCACCACTCAGCTTGGTGTCATCAAAGTGGAGAATGCAGGCATTCTTAAATGATACTTTAACTGTGCTGAGGTGAACTACATTAGAGTGCCTTGGTTTCTAACGTAGGAGACATGGTGTTACTGCGTGGAAGTCTCACTGTCAGTGGGGAAAAATCCAGGAAGTGTTTTTTCCAACTATTATATGAAATCTAAGCTGGTAAGATGAGCTGATATGTGGCCATTTCACTTACCTCCAGTAACATATCAGCGGATGACATGCTATATACAGAGACAGACCTGGAAGAAAGCATGGACAAGATTGAGACCATCAACTTCCATGAAGTGAAGGAGGTGGCAGGAATCAAGTTCTGGTGCTACCACGCAGGGCACGTTCTGGGAGCTGCCATGTTTATGATTGAAATAGCTGGTGTGAAGGTATTTCCTTTTGATTATAAAGGTGGAATCACGCCTGAATTCTAACTTGGTCATTAATTCTTTATAACTGTCTGTTAAGCCTCATCAGTGTGTCTGGAGCTGCCAAATAGACTTAGTCTCAAGTCAGGCTGAGAGGCCTTGACTTGGAGCGTGTATTTTCTAGTTAATTAGAACTAGCAAGTGACACGGGTGGAACCAGGTAGGATGTTTGGATTTTATGGGAGCGAGCTATGACTCAGGCTTGGAACCTGTAAACATGTAGTTTTCCTTGCTGGTCTGCTCAGAGGTAGCTTGATAGCTGAGGCAGTCTTGTGGAAGCTGCATTCCAGTAAAATCTGTGAACAGATGTTTGGTTCTGTAATTCTGATTTGCCGTGTCTGCCTGTCACGAGTGCTTCAATGGCACTTGCCAAAGCATGCAAGTTATATTCCTTTCATAACACTAAGCTATGGGAAACACTAAAGCATCTAAAGAAATAGGATTATTATTAATTTTGGGCACAGAGAGATTAAATAAGTCATATTTAGTTATAAACAATTATTAATTTATTTAATTATTATTATAAATAATTATTGTTAATTTGGGGCACAGAGAGATTAAGTCATATTTATCACAGGCAGTGCTGTGTCAAATCCAGGTACTGGAAACTAATCTCGTGAGTTGGTGTTCAGTAGGATAATCACCACCCAAGTTTCATACAGCCTTGAAGAGGGAAGAGAGATGGTGGTCCTGAGGCTTGCTGCCTAGCAGGACTTTGTTCATGGTTTTATAGTGATTGAGAATTTTAAAAATTTAAAGTTAAAAAAAATACAGAAATAGAACTGAAATTACAATGATATCTTACTGGGTTTGTTTCTGATTGAGGTGTGATGGAGAAAGAGATTTCCCTCTTTGTATGGCTCAAATGGGTTGGGTTTTAATATCCATTATTTTCTTTATTTCCCTGTGAAGCAAATGAGGACTGTGATAGTGGGTTACCTGTATGCCAGCTATCTGCTGTTACTGTCTATATGTTTTGTTATTCACATTTTCATTAATGTGAAAGTTAAGTAATGTTAAGTAAAAAATGCTCAGTTTTGAAACCATGGTTTGGGGCATAGAGAGCTGCATTCCACCTTGCAGTGAAGAATCCATTAAAAATTACCAACAGTTACAAATTACTTCTTGGTGTAATGAGGAACATGATCATTCCATTTGGAAAATCTGCTAGACTACAGGCTTTTTTTAAGTATCAGAAAATCTTAGAAGAATTTTTTGAAAGTTATTTATTGGATTATTCATTATATTTGCATTCTGCTATGTAAATGCAGATTTATCTACTTTTTACTTCCACATAAGACCTGCTGTATTTTCTGTTATGTCAGTTTTTACTTCTTAATGATCAGTGCATGTATGAAGAAGGCTGAAAATGGCACATTTATGTCCCAAACAAAAATTAAAATCTTAGTAATTGTTTACCTAGTTCTGTGGGAATTATGGTATTGCTTGGAATACCTTTACTTATTGTAGTTAAAACATTTGTATTGTAGTTCTATTGTAAGCACTATCCACATCAGAAGAGTCTTTAGTTAGAGTACAAGCAACCTTTTTATCATAAATTCCTTATAACCATCTTTGCTTAAAAAATATCATTTCTATCAACAGCTTTTTAAAGACTGCTGACCTGGTAGCACCTGTAATCAGAATAACTACTTCTCTTTGTCTCCAATAGCTTTTATATACAGGTGATTTCTCAAGACAAGAAGACAGGCATCTAATGGCAGCTGAGATTCCCAATATTAAACCTGATATTCTTATAATTGTAAGTTTTGCAAAATGTATGTATACATTAGTAATTAGAGATGTATAGGTGTATTACTTACTTAAAGCTAAAATGGAATGAGAAGGACAATGGAGATTTAATGGTTGTATGGAATTTGTGTTAAATACCCAAGTGCTCGGGTATTCAGAACACTCCAACATTTCTTTTCATTGTATTAAAAAGTCTAATTTTTCTTTTCTAATTGATCTAATGAAGTTCCTTAAGCCTCTAGACAAACATTTTCAAGATGAGAGATTTATTAGGTTTTGGCTTGTGTTTCCTAGGTGTATTGTACAAACCCCAGCTTAGCCAGATACCTTTCTTTCTAACCTACTTCCAACTGTGTTTGTTGAGAATGTGCCCTGGGTGGAGGTGCCCTGGATGCTATTCTGTAGTTTTGTTTTATTTTCTAAGTGAAATAGTTTTATTTATGTTTGGCAAATCAGAAGCTCAGGGGAAACTTTAAATGTAACAGTTTTATTGGAAATGCACAGTGGGGTCTTTCAGAGTAACACTTAAAATTGTTTCGTTTATTGCGTCCCCTCTAACTGCTTTCTGTAACTGATAATTTCATTTTAAGTTACATCAAAATGTTGTATTTTGTGTAATTCCTATATTTTAGACTAGGTGTTGCTAAACAGTGGCACATGTACCACTGGTGAGCCATATTAACGTGATAACCTGTTCATCCAAGCAATGGCAGCATTTCCAGTTAGGAAAATAAGTATATTAAATTAGAAACCTCTTAAAAGAAACAAAAATGAGGAGTTCTAACTTTTGGGGGTTTGTTTTGTTTGTTGATTGGTTGTTGTTTTATTTTCTAAAATGCTCTGTCTTTCCAAATTGCTGGAAGAGGCTTTGGGGAGCAGAAATTTTGTTTATTTATCTTGGTGGAGGTGGGAATTTGGGGGTGGTTTTGATTTTTCCCTTCCCTCACCCCTCTCCCTGCCCACCATGTTAACACCAGAATGATTTTCTGCATTTTCTTGTTGGATTCAGAGGAGAAGATCAAGAAATAGTCTCTGTGTCAGTATATTAACATTTGCTTTCTCTGCACGTAGGAATCCACATATGGTACTCACATTCATGAAAAAAGGGAAGAGCGGGAGGCAAGATTCTGCAATACTGTTCATGACATTGTAAATAGAGGAGGTAGAGGTCTTATCCCTGTGTTTGCCCTGGGTCGAGCTCAAGAACTACTTTTAATTTTAGGTATGTACCTTCCCAGCTCCTCTTAATAAAAGGCATATAAGGTTAAATGAGAATGTTTTCATGTGCAGTTCTTCAGATATAATAATTTGTTTAACAACTCTTTAGCCATTTTCCAGTGTTTTAATTACTTGAGGATATAGTATGCATATTTCTTCAAATGTAAAAAATCCAATAAACCAGTCAAGGCATTTCTACTTTGTGAGGTAGGGTGGAGACCTAGAAAGGGAAGGATAATGGCATGGTAATATGTGCATGAGTGTATGAGTTTTGAATCTGGTTGAACCAGGATTTTGGCAAATAGGGACTATTATTACAGATTGAAAAGTAAGCAATAACAGTTATTCTGTTTAAACTGTACTGCTAAAAAATGGTATATCTGGTTCCAGAGTTTTGCTGTCTTTGCCCTGTAATTCAAAACCTATATGAAGAAGTCTTTGTAGGAAAACTTGAGAATACTATAACACACACTTCGAAAGTCCTGTTGGTGATGGGAAAGCAAACTGGGCTTTGTTAAAGAGAGCAAAAAGGAGGAGGCAGAAATTACGCATGATCGTAACAAGCCACTTCACATAAAATATATAGGTAGTTGTTGCAAGGTACTTCAGATGAAACAGTTAAATAAGTTATTTCCAGTCTTCTTTGCTTCCTTTCAGCACATTTAATTTGTACTACCTACATGGATTTTCAGTAGTCTTTTTCCTCATGCAAATGTTGGCAAGATCAAAAGACAACTATCTCAAAATTAAAATATTGATTTTTAGGGGTGTTGAATCTAAAGTGCTACCTAAAATACCTGAAATTCTTCTCACTTCCCATTTCAGTCTAGCTCAACATTAAAAACTAGTTTGTTTTCAAAATGTGTTACTGGTCTATTCAAATGTTAATAACTTGGATCCAGACATAGGGTACTATTCAATGTTGCAGGCTTATTTTCTACTTATCACTGATTGAAGGTTCCTTTATTTTTCAGACGAGATAAAAACTAGGCATTTTATGTCTTGTGTAGCCTTTAGTTTGCAATTTGTTGGCCTCTCATTGCTGTGTGTAGATGCTAAAGTGGGTTTCTAAAGATGAGCTTGAACATCCATCTAGTAAAGCTTGATGTGCAATTGGATGCTTAATTAGGTGGAAAATGCAATTGCATCTCACATGCCTGCACGATTGAGCCAGCAGACTTCTGTATTTGTTCTTATTCTTTCCATAAGTGCCTGACAAAAAATAAAATACTGCATTATGATATAGAAAATTATGATGGGTGAAGTCCTTTAATGTAAGCCCTGCTATTAGTTATCTTTTATTGGCTGTTTCCACCTCACGCTTGAGCTTATTAAGATACAGCAGCAGTGAGCCTCTCTGACATGTTCTGAAACCTTTGTCTGCAGATAAAAGCTCTTAGCTTAAAGCCATTTAATTTTAAATGTACAAATACAGCCAGAAGGGTATACTGCTCTTTTTGGACAATTCTGCCCCAATGTAAATAAATTTTAGACTAGCAGAACTGTATCCAAGTGGGAAAACGAATATGTTATGTTTGTATAGCTGCATTCAGATCTCTTCTTTGTGTTTAGTAAAGGTCATGGCTGCTGTCATCAGTGATAAAGTAAGTTGTGATTAGTGGAGGCTTTCTTCCTGTTTTTGCTTCAGTTAAGCTTCTAAAATATAACAGTTGGTGATATACAGGAAGCCAGGCTGGATAACTGGGTGATCCCTTCATGTCTTGAACTCCATGGGTTTGTTTTACAGCACTTTGATGTAGTGAATTCTCACCCACATATCTGTGTGCAGATGTCCCTCGCTGTTAGATGTATAATTAATTGATGGAGACATTTTAGCTTTTTGGCAGTGGTGTGGTAAAACTTGCATTGTTGTAAATGTAGATTTATTGCTGTGTAATAAATACCATGTATACTTTATAACTTGTAGCTGAAGTTGGTGATTGATTGGAATTTGGCCTGCCAAAAATATCTGAAGTTCATCTTTTTGTTGTTGGTTTGCCTGTCCATACTAGTTGTACATTTCTGAGAAGCGTGTGCTTTGGAGATAATGCTGGGGGGTGCTGCTCTGTGCTTTCTTGGTTGGTGTTTTTTTGTTTGTTTTTTATCATTTTTGTTGTGGTGTTGGTTTTTTTTTTAGATGAATACTGGCAGAATCACCCTGAACTCCATGATATCCCTATATACTATGCCTCCTCCTTGGCAAAGAAATGCATGGCAGTTTATCAGACATATGTCAATGCCATGAACGACAAAATCCGCAAGCAAATTAACATCAACAACCCATTTGTTTTCAAGCATATTAGTAATCTGAAGGTAAGCTTGAGATAAGGTTGTCTTGCAAAAGAAGAGTTCATATTTGCTGAATATTTTGCATGTTTACTACCCTAGTGTATTGATTAGGTACGGGTTTATACTGAGTTATCTGCTGTCCCAGTGTTCAGAGGCTGGTTGAGGGGGGCTTATGCCCCAGCTTTTCTTCCACTGAAGATCCCTGTGCTTATAGTTTGCTCCTCATGGGCATCAGTAGGAGGAGCTTTCCTGTAAAAGGCACTTTTTATGAGGATGGGATATGATCTGTGAACACAGGGCTCTACTTGTACGTTGTTTAAGGGTGCAGCTAGGCTGTCCTTCATTTGAGTGAGTTATGGTAACTGATGTTCTTGCTGTTTGTCCATCTAGAGTATGGATCATTTTGATGATATCGGCCCAAGTGTTGTGATGGCTTCCCCAGGTATGATGCAGAGTGGCTTATCCAGAGAGTTGTTTGAGAGCTGGTGCACAGATAAGAGAAATGGAGTAATTATAGCAGGATACTGTGTTGAAGGAACACTTGCTAAGGTGAGTTGCTGATGCACTACAAGTTCTTAATATCAAGTAGTATGCGTGTTATGTTTGAAAAGAATTGGCTCGTAGCAAGTATTTTCAGATTTGCTGAGGAGATTGTTGTCAGGTATGCAGAATTATGTAGTCAAAACTAACTGCTTTTGGTAATACTAGTGAAAAGTACAGAAAATCTGCATACGGCTATTTCAGCGATGTCATACAGAATTATCTTTTCTAGGAGCAGTTATCTTGTCGTGAGAAAGAATGATTGGTACTTTTCTCTGTCTTTAGACCCCTCCACACTTTAACTTTTTGAGAGGGGAGCCTTAACCCCAGTTTCTAGAGGAGTCTATATTAAATCTAACCCTAATTATGTGTCAGAGATCAGACTGCCTTGCACATGTTGTGCCACTGTCTGGTTGTAGAGAATGAAACCCTTCTTTCCAAATTCCAGCAGCTAAGGGCAGCCAGAGCACCTGGTTTTGCCTTTAGAGATGGAAACCACACAGTTGTTAACATTTCAATGCAATTTTGAAAGAGCTGTATTTAGAAGAATAATGAACTCCCAGATGTGCTGGAGGTGCAGAAGGTGAAATGGTGTGTGCTGTGCATGCTTTTTTTCATTTGTGAGTGTGTGTTTTGTGACATTTGAGAGATTTTTTTCAGTTCTTCACACTTAACCTGACTGCCAATATTATTTCATTGATTTTTGAAACATAAAGCATTAGTTATATGGTGTCTGTAGGAGGCATTCAATTTTTCATTTAAAGCACTCTTTTTTCCTAGCACATCATGTCTGAACCTGAAGAGATCACAACTATGTCAGGGCAAAAACTCCCACTGAAGATGTCTGTGGATTACATTTCTTTCTCTGCTCACACAGATTATCAACAAACTAGTGAATTTATCCGGGCCCTGAAGCCTCCACATGTGGTTAGTATACACGCTGCCCATTTCTCCAGAAGGGATTCACCAAACCAGTTCACAGCCTTGGGTCATAAAGGCAGGTGCTGGTGTCTAGCAGTAGCCAGCATCCCTGTGCTTTGAATAATAAAAGGTGGAGATTTTAACCATTTTTCATCATGTTACCTTAACAAAGTAAAGAAGAACTTGGTCTCAACTCTCTGCATATGGGATATCCAGAGATGATATTCAAGAAAGTGGTATGGTTCAGTCTGTTTCTCAGTGCTTTGTGGAAGTAAGGTACAGAATAGGAAACATTAAGTGGGGCACGGGTATTGGAATAATTCACTGGAATTTGCCCCAAAATAAACAAGAAAACATCGGTTGGAAAAGAGTAGGCCAGTCTGAAAGAAGGTATGTAGCAGGCAGCAAAAGGCAAAGGCAGGACTTGTGGGGAAAAGCATGAGCAGAGCACAGGGAGCAGGAGGTGTGAAGGACATGACAGTGGGGACTAAGATCTGAGAGTGAGGGAGAATCAGTGTGCAAGCGCAGATAAGAAAGAAAAGAAAACAAATCATAGCAGAGGAAAAGAGGATTTAACTTGGCAAAGAAAATTGTGAACTTAATAAGCATCCTCTCTGAATTGCATGTTTTTTATATATATCACAGAATCACAGAATGTTAGGAGTTGGAAGGGACCTCGAAAGATCATCTAGTCCAACTTCCCTGCCAGAGCAGGACAACCTAGAGCAGGGCACACAGGAATGCATCCAGTCAGGGTTTGAATGTCTCCAGAGAAGGAGACTCCACAACCTCTCTGGGCAGCCTGGCCCAGTGCTCTGTCACTCTCACAGTGAAAAAGTTCTTCCTTATGTTCACCCGGAACCTCCTATGTTCCAACTTGGCACCCGTTCCCCCTGGTCCTATCACTGGACATCACTGAGAAGAGCCTGTCTCCATCCTTCTGACCCTCACCCTTTACATATTTATAAACATTAATGAGGTCACCCCTCAATCTCCTCCAAGCTAAAGAGACCCAGCTCCCTCAGCCTTTCCTCATAAGGGAGATGTTTCACTCCCTTAACCGTCTTTGTGGCTCTGTGCTGGACTCTTTCAAGCAGTTCCCTGTCCTTCTTGAACTGTGGGGCCCAGAACTGGACACAATACTCCAGGTGTGGCCTCACCAAGGCAGAATAGAGGGGGAGGAGAACATCTCTGACCTACTAACCACCCCCCTTCTAATGCACCCCAGGATGCCATTGGCCTTCTTGGCCACAAGGGCACATTGCTGGCTACGAGGGCATATCTACATGCAGACACAAAAATGTAAAGTAACTAACTTTTATTGTTGAACTTAATACTTCCCTTTCATAATATAACAATGTGTTCATGTATGAAAAGTCAAATTGAATCTCTGTAACGCATTCTGCTTACTGGCATGTGTTTTTCTACTAATACTCAGGACAGTGAAATCTAGGTCTTTGAACAATGCATAGAATTCAAAGACACACCTAGAACTGTATGTAATGTAATTGAGCTAATGTTTCATATGCTGTGACCTCATGAAATGATGTTTTTACAAAGATGAGGTTCAAAGTGGCAGTTTTCTTGGATAATTTGTTTACTAAACACGTCTGGTTGGACAAATAACTTTTGATAAAGGAAAACTGTGTTTCCTATAGATTTTAGTTCACGGTGAGCAGAATGAAATGGCCAGATTGAAAGCAGCACTGATAAGGGAATATGAGGATAATGATGAAGTTCATATAGAAGTTCATAATCCTAGGAATACTGAAGCTGTGACATTAAACTTCAGAGGAGAAAAACTTGCCAAGGTATTTCCCTATCTGTACAACGGTATTTTACTCTGGGATAAGAACTATACATTTTCTTCCAAGCCTCTATTTTTAATTGGATTCAGAATGTGTATGTTTTCCAAGGAGTCAAAGTATGCAAATGTTTTGGGTTAAGTGTTGTATTTGGGGTTTGGTTTGGGGGTTTTTTCAGTGGTTTTCTTTTTTTCTTCTTTTTTTGACTCTTCACTCTTCCAACCTTTTCTTGTGTTACGTCTCAGAAAGTTTGTTGATTACTCTGATTTTCCTTTATTTTTAGAGTTAATTTTAGACAATGTTAGATTTTTTGGAGGAAACTACATTTCTGTGAAAATACATTTCATATATCTCATCAGCTTCAGATTGCCTGTTGCACTATGTGTGTTTTTTATTTCCAGGTGATGGGATCTCTAGCAGATAAGAAGCCAGAGCAAGGACAGAGAATTTCTGGAATCCTAGTTAAAAGAAATTTTAACTATCACATCCTTTCTCCATGTGACCTCTCTAGTAAGTAAAGACATGCTCAGTAGGTAATTGAAACTTACTGTCTCCTTCTTCTGCTGTTAAATCACATACAATACTGGGGTTTTTTCCTGTAATTTTATGTTTCATAAGCAATTAGTGAACATCTTTGTTTTAGTTTGGCTTAGTTTTGCCAAAAGTTCTGGACTGTTGGAGTGAGAAGCAAGGCATTCAATTCTTTGTTCACTGAAGTTTTTTTAAAAAGGTCTATTCTTTCTGTGAAAGAAGAGAAGCAAAAATTCATTCCCCCAATGGCGGAGAATGAATTCTTCCCCTGTATGAATATGTGTAAAACATGCCAGTGAGAACAGAAGAGCACCTTGATCAATTGTCCTACCACCTTCTAAAACATCATTGGTTCTTAATGTAAAAAACTACAGTACAGTGAAAGCATTGTGTATTGCTTCTATGCTATTTATTACTAAAGAAATTGATCTGTTCTCAAAATAGAGGAATAATTAAATGGAGTAGTAATGTTGGAAGGGCTCGGGGGGAAGCAATTCTAGTGTCCTAGTTCATCACTTGCCTTTAAGGAGTACGATAGAGCAACAAGCTCTTGCTGGTTTCTTAACTACAAATATGTTATTTATCTTATAACAGAGCCTCCACCCTCCTCTTTACAAGCTGTCCTTTCCAGCCCTCTGTCTTGAATGTATTGATGCCGTTATTAGCTGTAGTGACAACTTTATTTTTAGGAAGCAAATTGAAAGGGATAATTTTTAATACATGCTTTTAAAATTCTTTCAGATTATACAGACTTGGCGATGAGCACTGTGACACAGACACAAGCCATTCCATACACCGGCCCTTTTAATCTGCTTTATTATCAGCTACAAAAACTTACCGGTGAGTATTTGGAAAGACGTGTTCATGATTTATAGTGTTCAACTTCTAAAACAACTTTCAGTTGTCTTCTGAGTGGAAACTTCTTTGCCAGTAACTGAAGTGCCACAGTTTGTTTCATATTTTATAACTTTCCTTAGATTACGCAGCTTCTGCCAGATCCAGTTCATGAGTATAGCACGTAATTTTGGGGGATTCTACTGTAGTACTACAAAATCATGAGTATGCAGTAATGTACAGCCTAGGCTGATTTTTGGCTCCTGTTAGACCCCGGAGTGAGTGCCATAGCCACTCTGATGCAACATTTATGAAACATTCTTTTATCTCCAGCCCCCAGATAGAATGGGTAATGCTATCCAGTTAATAAAAACAAAAGCTCTGTCCTCCTTTGTGACAGACAGCCTCTTTTGTCCCCAAGAGGCAAGAATCTAACTTTGTTGGCTTTTTCTGAGTCAGAAGCCATTTAAGTCTGCCACTAGTGTGATCCTCAGTGCCTCTTGTCGAGCTTTCTTAAAGGTTAGTGGCAACTCCTTTCCTTGTTCAGTAAAGGCACACGTGCTTTGCAAGATCCCTTCTCAGATTTAAAGCTGAGGACTTATTTTTTTTTCTTCTCTAGTGTCAGAATCTAATTCATACTACTACAGAGAAAACCTATATTCAGTTGATGTTCAGGTCTCATAACCTGAGTGCTGCCTGGCACACAAATGCTTTTGTTTTAAGCTCTGTGCTTATATAATGGGTCATCCTTTAAAGGTGCAGGAGGAGCTGGTTAACTCTGCAAATGGAGCACTGAATTTCTTGTTTGTTTTCTTTTTCATTGGTGTACTCAATGCCAGTGTATTAAGCCAGTCAAATATTCAAAACAATTAAAATGGCCAATATTACGTACTGAAAAAACCCAAACAATCCAGAACAAAGAAAATAATATTGTTAGGTAAGGAAAGATAGTATGTGCTTCCATTTTGTGAGCTGCTCTGAGCAGTTGTGATAATAACAGACAACCCCCTCTTATTTTTAAAATGACCTGTTTTCTTATACAGATAAAGTTAGTCTTGCTTTCAGCCTGATTTTATCCTTGCTAACCATTTGTTGTCACTTCTTAGGTGATGTAGAAGAAATAGAAATTCAACAAAAACCTGCCCTGAAGGTTTTCAAAAATATTACTGTGATCCAGGAACCAGGCATGGTGGTCCTTGAGGTGGGCATTGGTGAGGGAGAAAGAAGTATTTTGTTCTCCAGTGTCTGCAAAATAGTATCATAGATGCCATGCAGAATTAACTGTTTTAAGTAGTTTTCTGTTGGATGACAAGTAGAATGAAAGCTAGAACAAAGTTCCCCTTGAGCTATGGTCCTGTGTTGATGTGTGTTGTTTCATTTAGCCACTGCTGCTGTCTTTGCCGTGGCTCGGGAGCGTAATGGCAGATTTGGTGCCCTCTTTTCAGTTGGAAACTGGTAGTTGGAAATAATGTCAAATGGTGTTTTCCCCCCAGAATAGTTGTCTTCCAAGTAGTTTTGGTAATTAGTTACTATTTAGTAAGTGTATTCAGGAACATTCAACAGCTTGCATTTTTCATGGGGAGTTACTGGAACATACCAAGTTAAAATAGTTAATAATTTGATGTGAAATATGTGACTTTCATATGAAGCTAGAATTCAGAGAAGAGCAAACAGGGGAATGCAATGAATGTTATGTTGCTTCTATGTTGCATTATTCACACAGCCTAAATAATGGGCTCAAATTATGAATTTATTTTTTATTATCTTCCAGTGGGTAGCAAATCCTGCTAACGATATGTATGCAGACACCGTGACGACAGTGATACTGGAAGTTCAGTCAAATCCCAAAATACAGAAAGGTAGTAAGCTTAGCATATATTTATTTAACTGAGCCATTACTTCTTCTGTTTTTTGTGTCAGTCTTAGAGGGATATAATGCCTTGCAATAGATTGCAATCCCACTATTGTACTTCTTTTTATGAAACAACTTACAGAGTAAGATTTGCCACTTAAAAACAGAATTGCAACTTGGTCTTCGTTATTTGTAATGCTTTCATTTGTGGAAACGCTTCTAGTAGCTTTTTCGTTCCAAACCAGCATGGAAAGCACTAGAGCTATGTGGACAAATAGGTGTTTTGTTTTTCCTGGGTTACTTCTCTTGTGTTTTTATTACTTATTTTGTAGTTATATATAAAATAGCAATCACTGTTCCTTAGGTGCTTAGTCCCAAACCTAAGTAAAAAAATCTGTTAAAAATTCTTTCTCCTGAGTTTTTAAATTCACATAGCAGTTCTTCCTTAGTTCTGGGATAAAGCTTCTCCAGCCCCCCTGTTCTAAGCAAGTTCAGAGTGTAATTTTCTTAGCCTGGTTCATTTTCAGTATGTATCAGCCCTTGTAGCTGTGCCCTCATGTTCTCTTCTACTGAAACTAACCAAAAATAGAAATTTTATTTTTGGATGATAATTTGACCTCCCTTTTTTTTTCCCCTATCTTTCTTTATATGGCTGAAAAAAATCCTGTACTGTTTCTTTTTTTTTTTTAATTCTTATTGTAATACCAGACTCGGCCTGACTTTTCTTAATCCCCACTTCATCTGTACCATCTGCTAGTAACAATATTTAGCTTTCCTCCCCTGTTATTAATTCCTCTTTCTCTCTTTATATGCCTTTTTGCATTATTTCTCATGTCGTTTCATGGTGGTGATTCTGTCAGCGAATTTCAGGTGTGGCTTCTTGCAGGATTTTTCCCTTATTTGGCATAAAAAAACACTCCAAACAGTTCTTCCACTTGTCTGTTTTAGAGTAGCTCCTTTCTCCAGACCAGCTTCTTTCCTTCTGAATGTGAATGTGAAAATGCTTGGACACTTTTTAATTTTTTCACGCTATCTTTAAGCTAAACCACATTCCTCTCATGACAAGCAACCTCACCAGTTCAGGTTTGTTTCTTGTCCCACTCTTAGTGTGCAGTGTCTGAATCCCCTGTGGAAATACTAGTACTTGCCCAGGAAGAGGTACTAAAATAAGACAAGTGGAAGCTATTAAAAAAGAGCTACTACAGTGATTGAATTTAAATATCTTAAGTTGTAGTTGCTCAGTTGAGCATGAGCCTGCTCTTACCTCCTTTCCAATGCAAACTTGTCTTGCTCACTACATTCAGTTACTGAATCTTACATAAGGGATGCTAAATTGCTAAGATACACTTGCTTGGTCTCTTGCAATTATGAAGTTCTTCAAAGAATTCCTAATTATTTTAACTCCCATTGTGTTCGGTTCTCTGAACTCTTCAGATGATTTTAAAATCTTGAAAACTAGTTTTTAAAAAGCCTTCTTTCAAAAAACTCTGTTTATTTGTAGATGTTTGGTTTATTCAAACATCTGTAGATGTTTGGTTTATCAGTGAAATGGGTAGTAATTTTCACAACTAGCTCTTCCTATAGACTTTTTACTCCTTTAATGATCAAATACTTACATTTTCAAAAGAAAATTACTTGTTTTAAACTACCTCTTGATAGTTTAACCAGTTATACCAGGTAATGTAAAACCGGGATCATAATTTTTATTTCAAACTCTGTATCCTGAAACCCATTCCAGGAATGTCTGTGTCTATTGCTATTACTCACACTTACTGTCCAGTTTTACTTCATGTATACTCTGCATGCTTCTAGCCTCCATGATGCAGTATTTTCCTATAACAGTAGAAAATTGAGGGATTATAAAAAAAATTATGAAAGTGTGGATTATTTTCACTTTTAAGTAAAGGGAATGTGAGAAGTAATGAGTGTTAACAGTAAAAAGGATAATTGAGAAGCGAAAATTAGACATAAAGTTTGAAATTTTAAAATGTGGTAAGTACAGGGAATATAAATTTTAAATGTATATACTTCCTTGACTCTTCCGGCTTCTCTTAGTAAATTTTCCTTATGTTTAAACATATATATCTAGATATATCATAACTATATCTATCATATGTATCATAACTATATCTATCATATATATCATAACTATATCTAGATATATCATAAACATATATATCTAGATATATCATAACTTCTAGATGAAAGTGAATTAGGAACCAGATTGTATCACTTAGCCAATTTTCCCTCTCAACAAATGTCTATGAAAGTAAAATTACTTTTTCTTTTCAGCTGCAGTACATAAAATAGCCAAAAAAGTAGATATGGAAGTGTATAAGAAGAGAATGGAGATCATGCTTCAGTAAGTTGGTATATATTTTTCTGAAGGAAAATAATCGCTTTTAATCATGTAAACACAATAAGTATAATACAGTTTAAAGATACAGTTACTTAAAAATACTTTGTGCAAATTTAATTCAGTCTAATTTCAGTGAAGGCCAGGAATTAAGTAAAGAAAGAGGTACAGTAAAAAGAGTTCTTGGCATCATTAAATTTTTGAAACAGAGCCCAATTATTTCTTTCAGAAGCAAATTTTTAAGTTGTCCCTGAAAGTTATGCTATGAATGCTTATGAAAATACCATTTCAAATCACTTCTGTTTTGAAACTTACTCTGATGCTTGTTCTGTTGTTTAGGTAGAACTCTTACTTCTTCTGAAATCAAACGAATGCTTCCATTCATTTATGATGAGATGTTTGGGGTTTTTTGTAGCATACTGTTATGTAACACCCACTCCCATACTAATTTAGATTGGTATTTGTTAATTACATTTAAGTTTGCTCTTTGGCTATGTTTTACACACATAGGTCTTTGTTTTAGGGATATGTTTGGAGAAGACTGCGTGAGTTCAAAAGATGGCTCTGTCCTGTGTGTCACGGTCGATGGAAAGACTGCAAACGTTTCCCTGGACACTCGGGTATGTACAGCAAAGCATTGCTTTTGTGTGCACTGTGCTTAGCAGAGGCGAGTCTTCAGTCTGGTACACAATACTGCCTAGTATATTGTGTATCCATTTGCTAATGAGATGGGTTTTGAATTTGGTACCAAAACAGCTTAATCCCATTCACTTTCCCTTGGTTTCACTGACACTCTCATCAGTAGGCAGTGAGAGAAACACTGACCCAGCCTGCAGGCTGGGTTTACTGACTTTGTTACAGAAGCGTTTGCTAAAGAGCTTTCTCCATTAAAAAATGCTAGTGATGTTTAGGTAACAAATGCAATAAATTTGGAAGAAAACCCAATATTTTTCAGCAGCTGTCTGCTTGTATAAAAATGAGTAAAGAAATACTATAGAGGAGAAACTGATTTAACCCACATTTTTTTTTTTTTAATTTTCTTAACGCACAGGCTCTGGTCTGCATAGTTCAACAATCACAGAGTAGAATGACATTAATAATTTTTTTTTGGTCATCTTGATCCTTTTGTAGCTAAATTGAAAGCCTGAAATACAAAAATAAATACTTTACTAATTTACTACCTAGATCCAGAGTTGGATGTCATTGCGTGCCAGAGGCTGCTTTAAGAAGCTGTCACACCTAGTTGTTCCAACAGTGTGGAACTGTAAAGAATGGTTAGAATCACGTCCTATGTGTCCTTAAGCATTTTAATGTGTTGACTTCCTGTCATTATTAATAAGATATTAAAACTATGTAATGTATTACTACTATCCACAGTAATATATTCCACTGGAATAGCTCTCAGGGGCTGTCCTTAGGACCACAACAAATGTTTTAAGTGTTCTACAAACGCCAAAGAAAAGCTTGGTCCCTGCCCAAGATTTGTTACCTATTGAAACCAAACAAGTGAAAGTTAATTACCTAAAGAGGACAGCGAGTTACAGATTTGTGGTTAGCACACAATGGTTGCTGTGTCATCTTTTTTCAGTTTTTAAATAACCACAAGCTACATTTCAATGTATACATAGTACAGGAAAATACAGAACTGATGAAAGGAGCTCTTGCAATAGAGAAAAAAGTAACAAGAGTGGAAAAAATGTATACTTCTTAATCAAGAGGTTAGGTTTCATTTTAATACAATAATATACAGATATATGTCATTATGGTTAAGAGTTGTGTACTGACAGAAACCCTAATGGCAACTGAGCTGCAGGAGTGTGTCTTTGTAATACTTTACATACCGTGTTGGGAATGGCAACTTGTGCCATTGTGAACCAAGATTTAGAAGAAAGATCTGCCCTTCTTTATGTGTGTGTGTATCTTATAAAACTTTAATACTGTGTACACAATAAATGGTTTAGTATGACTGTTACTGTATGGTGGGACTGTATGGTGGGACATGTGGATTTATTTTTTCCACATTAACTCTTAACACAATGCTCTCACAGTTACCATGCTTTCAACAGCATTGCTAGATAACATTAAATGTGTTTGCTGTTTCAAGTGCCTTTTTATTTTTCCCCAAATAAACCCTTTTATGGTTGAAGAGAGTTACTTGTTTGGAAGAGTAACAAGTTAATACTTAATTAGAGATTGTACAATTTTAGAGCCTAGAAAGTCCACAGGATCAAGAGTAGTATTACTATGCAAATGCTGCCCTTTCTTTTTAAGGCAGAGCAGTCAGGGGAATGGGTTGAATGTTGAAACTTGCATTTTTGGGGTGGGCATCTTTCCCTAGGAAGACATTTGAAATTGTTTTAGTGATACATAAATCACTTTGGGGTTTTATTTTGATGTAAATGAGTACAGGTGCCTGCACCTTCATGATGAACACGTGTTTTACAATATTAACCTGATACAATGGGGGTGAATTCACAGATAAATCAAGTCTTCAAGGACTGAATCTTGTGTGGGTTTTATTTGATTTTGAATTAAATATAAACTAGAGAATGTAACGCATTTTCAATAGTAGTTTTGAAACAAGTTATTAATCAAACATAAAACTCAAGATTAAGCTTCTTGTTCCTCAGCAGAACTTACACAAGTCTTCTCTGAACATTTCTTCACATTGGCAGACCATTTAAAAACATAACAGTGCTGCTCTTGATAACTTTCTTTTCAATTTGCATGACTGCTTTCTCCTTTCCCCTTATGAGCATTCTTCACATCCTGAAAAGGAATATGAAGTGCTAGTTGTTCTAACACACTTCTTTTTCTGTTCCCAGACAGTTGAATGTGAGCCAGGGAGTGAAGATGACGAATCCCTCCGTGAGATGGTAGAACTGGCTGCACAGAGGCTATATGACGCCCTCAGCCCAGTATACTGACCTCTGTAGATAACCCAGGACACACCAGAAAAATGTTTTAGATGTTCAATTTACTTGGACTATTTTTTAAGCGTTAAATAAATCTTTTTCCTTCAGCGAGTCAAATGTATCCATTCTGTGACTGTGAAACTGCTGAGTTACTTCAAATAATGGATGAGCAACCTTATAGCAACTATATTTGTACATATAGATCATAATAAAATGAGGCAAAGTGTGCATATGGCCTTTTTTTCTTAAGTGCACATACAAGAAATATGAAAAAAATCTTAACCTAAAGGTAGAATTACAAAAATTAAATCAAGAGAGTTTTATATTTTCACAGAATCACAGAATCACAGAATTCTAGGGTTGGAAGGGACCTCGAAGGATCACCTAGTCCAACCCCCCTGCCAGAGCAGGGTCACCTAGAGTACATCACACAGGAACGCATCCAGGCGGGGTTTGAATGTCTCCAGTGAAGGAGACTCCACAACCTCTCTGGGCAGCCTGTTCCAGTGCTCTGTCACTCGCACAGTGAAAAAGTTTTTCCTGATATTCACATGGAACCTCCTATGCTCCAGTTTGCATCCATTGCCCCTTGTCCTATCACTGGACGTCACTGCAAAAAGCTTGGCTCCATCATCCTGACCTTCACCCTTTACATATTTGTAAACATGGATGACGTCACCCCTCAGTCTCCTTTTCTGCAAGCTAAAGAGACCCAGCTTCAATTTTGGAGATTAATGACTAGTTGGAGGATAAATTGGTTGTTTGGAGGTAGCATACGCTCAGAACCAAGCTTGTATATAATTTTATTCCTGACAGAAAAACACTTACCTGCATGCTTGTGTCTGCTTGAAGTCAAAGGGTGCTTGGACACATTTAAAATGGAATCTGTGCTTGCACACTGGGGTTAATTGGAGCTTTAAGACTATGTGTGTGGGCACTGTCCTTAGCTGGGCCAGAGGAACAAAATCAGCCTCAAGGGGAGTCGCTGCTTATGGCCTGTAACAGCCTGAAGTGCAAACAGCTGCTGTCACCATGCCTGTGACAGCCAGCACCTGTCTGGTGGCCCAGATGCTCTCTGCGGTGACCTGGGCTCCCTGGGCAAAGTGAAATGGGGCATCAGAAACTGTCCAATGCAGGGGAGGGTTTCAGACACAAATGTGATACACCAGTTAGCTAGGGTTTTTAAACACTAAATCATGCTGAAAAATGTCCACAGAAGCTGAGTTTTCTACAACAGAACTTTTATCTTTCTCCTATACACACAACTTTCTTTCCTCTTCTCTCAGCTGATTAAATTGGCACCTGATGATCTTTGTAGCAGTGTTAGTGTATCGGTGTTAGCAGAGTTAGTGACAGCTTTCCTCCACAAATTGTGTATCAGCTAACTGAACAGGAGTGTGAAATCTTTTAAAGGAGATAACCACCTTTATGTAAGAAAAGGGAAATCTCTCTTCGGAACAGATAAACCCCGATTTTTACAAGATGATGCATTTTTTAAAAATGTGCCGTTTTTCACAGAATCACAGAAGGGTTGGGGTTGGAAGGCCCCTTAAAGCTCATCCAGTGCCACCCCTGCCCTGGTCAGGGACCCCTCCCACCAGCCCAGGGTGCTCCAAGCCCCATCCAACCTGGCCTTGAACACTGCCAGGGAGGGGGCAGCCACAGCTCCTCTGGGCAGCCTGTGCCAGGCTCTCACCACCCTCACAGGAGAGAATTTCCTCCTAATAGCCAATCTGAATCTACTCTCCTGTAGTTTGAACCCATCTCCCCTTGTCCTGTCACTCCCTGCCCTTGCAGAAAGTCCCTCTCCAGCTTTCCTGGAGCCCCTGCAGGCACTGGAAGGTGCTCCCAGCTCTCCCCGGAGCCCTCTCCTCTCCAGGCTGAACACCCCCAGCTCTCAGCCTGTCTCCATAGCAGAGGTGCTCCAGACCCCCGAATTTTAAACGTGTGCTGAACGCGTTAATGGGTCTCGGACCCCAGCCCGGTCCCGGCCGCGCCGCAGCAGCCCCGTTCCCCGCCGCAGAGGGAGCGGCGCCGCCTCCCTCCCCACCCCGCTCCCGGCGGACGTCCGGCGGCGGCCATGGCGCTGGCGGAG